>JAGVSL010000095.1:1800000-1968103 GCA_022494535.1 Himalopsyche phryganea | reverse complement strand
TCCACTATTCCGATGATATTTGCTGACTTTACCTGGACATTCAATATTGATGCATCGCACCACTCCAGTGCCCAATTAAACGCAAGCCAGTTTGGTGATACATATTTTGGTTTGGTTATTTTTTGCAGGTTGCTTCAAACTGTTTTCGAGTGCACAGATGCAGAGGTTGCGTACAACTCTATGAACAGACTTCCCATTCAATACCTCACTCCGTTATTGGAACATTTGACTGATATGTTAGCCGGAAAGACCAACCAGTAAGTATAAATTTGTACCACAGACTGCTTGCGATCAGAGCTTCTATCTATTATGCGTAGAATAACACTGCATCACCCGCTTTTATTTCAACTATGAATGTCTTTAGGCTGATAGTTTCTGTTCATAAACACAAGCTTTATGACAACACCACAATATAATTCTAATTATATTTTGAGCCATCAATAATAATAATCGCTTCTATAAAAACTTATTGGCTTAGTGAATCGTGGCCTAGTAAAGATAGAACTTTATGGTTAGGAGAAATGACTCTAAGCTTATCGCCATCGTTTTCAAGACTGGTTAAGGTGAATGGGAAGGGATGAAAATATGATTTTAACTTAAAATACCAATCATGAATCAATTGAGAAAACAATCTACTAAAAGTGGAAGGGTGTTGAGTCTAAAATCGATACTTTTCAGGAGAGCCAAAACAAGATGTGCATTTATATGAACTTGTAAAATGTAATGTAACTATCGTTTTCCTTTCGCGCACAGAATTAACTGTTGGCGGTATACTATGTCATATTGTCTGGCTCGGATATTGATGTGACAATACGAAATTGTAAAGAAGATGATATGTATTAAAAAAATGTGTATTTTTAACTTGTAACAGATGCCGTTCAGCATGCGTGTGGGCCTCAGCTCTCTGTCGTGCAAAATCATCAGCCCTACTCTCTCTTGGAGGCGGAGGGCGTGGCTTAGTTACCGCTCTTGCCGCTCGACGGCCTGCCTTACCTCCGCTGCTTGCATTGAAAGCCCGACTTTCACTCGCCGTCAACAACCGGAACCAAGACGGACAGAATGATATTCAGGCGCCGCTTTTGGAATACGCCGGTAGGATTCTAGATTGCATTTTTAGACAAACCAAAGCATGGAATACAGCTGAGCTTTTTTTTTATAAACAGCCAATTTTCGACTCATCGCTTTCTGCCACCATGCCGATGGTATTTATATAATTGGAATTTATAATACATTCGAAAATTGGTACAAAACATACTATAATGTTATCCAGACTTTATAAAACTGATATAATATGACTACATAAAGTAGATAGCAATTGATATTAAAGAAAGGAACCCAAAAGTAGATTTCAAGAGCATTTTGGCTAAAAATTAGTTATTTGGTCTGTTTGTATCTTTAGAATGTATTTTGGAGTATCAGTAAAAGTTCTTCCATTACAAATTAATAGCCGTTTTTAGAAGTGATATTTATTATTTCAATATTTTTATAAACATGTTTCATTTCTCAGAACATGCATGTTGAATTAATTGGTTTCTCAAACTGAAGCTGGCAAGGAATTGCAGTTAAAGGTGCAACATTAGATTTGAATCCTGGTTGAGCTCTTAATAAATAACCTACATTTATTGCAGACGCCTCGTCAGAAGACGAATTGGACGATATGGAAGATGCCGTTATCAATAATATCGACGGCGATGACGATTCGGCTTCGTGGCACGAAAATGACGACGACGACGACGTAGATGACAACTCTTCAAACGCTTCCGACCAAGATATGAGCGAAAGCTGAATTTAATTTAATATTCCTACAATGTGAACATTAACAGCTGTGCTGCAAAACTTACAGAAAAACCGGCCGAACCTTATTTAATTTTCAACACTATTAATTATTTTGATGATTTGACTTAAGTATCTATTTAGTAAATATATTTAGTGATCAAATTTTAAAAAATTCAAGTCACCGACAAACTGGTAGCTGCATTACTCATGTAGTTAGTACACTGTAATCGATTGTTTTACTTATCGCTACAACAAAGTGATGCCAGACACCTGTGGAATCTATTGATAGTTTGTGAACATGGTTTAAAATGCTGAAATTGTGAATTTTATCATCGTGAAGATATTCAAATTTGTATCGATACTGTTTCACTGGGCATATTCTATATATCGTTGCTTCCACGACAAAACCACTTATCAGAATATTTGCTATTGTTCAGGAGAAGCAAAAAACATTATTTTGCTTAACGAACCAAGATGTTATATCTTTGTTAATAGTAAATATTAAGTTTCGAATTTTCATGAAACAAGGGAAGAAAAGTCATTACTTATATTACCATCAATTTAAAAATTCTAGAATTCATGAATATAACATAATGGAAAGAGTAAAACTAATAAGTGTTTTGAAATATTCAAATTAGAGCCTTCCTATTGGTTCTCCATTTACATGCTTTTGCCAGGTGATGTAGAATATTGTTTTTCCAGGTGATGTAGATAGATGGTTTTGCCGTGGAAGCGAACCATATATAATTCCAAATGATTGTCATAGATCGTCTCAATGCCCATGAGAAATAAATATAACAGTGGCTTCTGTTATTATATTATTATTCGCTCGCACAGTTATCGAGTTGAGCGTAGCCATGCTGTAAGTCTGAATGACTCGAGTAAATCTCCCCTTTCGTTCTGCATTCCTAAATTGTACGATCAGCATCCTATATTATATTACCATATTTACAATTTGAAGAGCTTGGCAATCAAGCTACAATAATTTCCCCTAATGATTTTAACCGGCTCGAAGATTTGATTGTTTTTGTAGAATGTCTTGTGTAGCTTTCTATGGTGTGAATTTATCCCGTCTTAGAAACAATAAATTTGTGTGGATTGCACTACATCACAAAACGCAACAAATATCTGGCTGATAATCAATCAAAAACATTAATTAAATTTCCATTTCCCAATTATAACAATATAATCATCCTTTTTTACATGAAGACTATCAGACTTGTATATCTTGAGACATGGTATGGCCATGTACTCGTAATGAATTTTGTGTTCCTCGAAAACCACTTGATTATCGAATGTTTATTCTTCAAGCAATATATGTATATGTGTCGCTACTTTTCAAAAGGAGCCATATCCAAAATGGATGACATGCACATAGTTATTTAAACTTTTGATAACTTCACAAAATTTAATGAATGTAAACCTTGAGTGCTAGATCATTGTGGTTGGTGTGAAGTTTAATATTTTTTACCGTTCCAAGTGAAAATAGGTCAAACGATAAGTTTTCTTCATAAAAGAAATTTTAACTTAGAAGCATTTATATTTTAAGGAAAACTGTACATAGATAATCTTATCAATTGTAAACCTATATTCTTTTATTGTTTTTTCGTTTAATATGTATACTTTTTTTGTTCTTAAAATGTAAGTAGGAATATAAAATAATTTTTACTTCTTGGGAGTGAAGGAAGTTTACTGAATTTTACATAAGGTCGCCTTTTTTGTTAAGGAAAAAATAAGAATAAAATGTTATATTATTTTATTATTGTCTTTTATTTTTTTGCATACAAAAATTCACATAATATCGATTAATGTTTGCATTGGAGCATTTCGTCTGGTTTCTGGCGGAAGTTGGTAACTAAAATTTTGGTGTTGGTGAGATATTGCAATTTGAAAGTTTGAATTACATCATCCCAAGAGAACATGTTAAAGGAAACCACAAATATTTTGAATTATTCGTAAATGTATTTAGTTATAATAAGTAAATATCAATTTTCCTTTTATGGGTAATATGATTCTAACTTATTTGAGTTATTATCTTATAAGAATTAGACAGTTGAACTTTGCTTTAACCAGTACTAGTGCACAATTTATTATATACAACAATACTTTTCTGATTCAACTGAGGTAAGTCGAAACTATCATTTGCTACTCTTATTTTTGCACTACTAAATTTGAGAATAGAACTGCTGTTTTTAAGTGAAATATTAATGGATAAATGCTCACAAAATTTTGGATATTTGGAACAAAGTATGATTGGCACTAGTGCGATTGTACATCCCAAATGCTTTTTCTTGTTGTCTGGTAACATATAAATGAAAGCCATAGTAACATTTTCTTAAGTAATCTTTTATTAAAAATAATTTGTTATTTGGACATAAATTAAGTAAGTGCTGATAAAATAAAGAAAAATCAACGAAAAAAATAACATTACAGATAAAATATATGTAAAGAATAAATAATTAAACTTAAAATTATTAAAAAATAACTCATTCCATACCATACAAAAAACCCTTAGACAAATATTGTATAAATAAATTAAAATCTTTAGAGAACCGATGTTTTGTGCTATTATAATAAAAAATTTTAATCTTACAAAATAAAACCTGTCATGGTAAGTATGTGCGTCAAAAATATAAAATGACACAATCTTCAGATCGAGACATTTATTTTAAAAATGGATGTGTACACATAAATGAAATTATGACAATTGAGTTGTAAAATGTCACATGGATAAGAAATATCTATTATCAAATTGATCATGATAGTTATCCACCTTTAATTTGAAAGAAATCTTTTATACATTACTATTACTGCAAAAATTTTCATGAAATGTTGTTAATGTTTTCTCGAGATCGAAAAAGAGAAGAACTGAAATAAAGAAAGTGCTTGAATTTTACTCAAATATTTTATCAATTGGGTGTACAACTTGGTGAAAAAGATAAAAAAATTACGTAATGTCACAATACATAAATATATTTTTATTATGCCTAGACTGCGATAAGCCTTATCCACAGTGAAATTTCTGCTGTTATGTAGCTAGTACTACGTATTTTCTATGTATAATAATTTATTAACAATTGTCTTGCGGAATAAGACAATATTAGCCAAAAGACAAAGATAGGTAGTCTGCATTCAGTGCAACTTTCTTAAAGCGACCATAGATGGTGTAAATTTAGGAAAAATTTTGTTTATCCAAGACTCAAATCAACTGCGTAGTATTGTTGTACAAAAGCTAGTTGAGGTATCTTATATAATTGAAATTTAGAACGAAAAATATATTGAAGATTGTAGAAAAAACTGATAGGACATATTTTATAAGTAGGTACCTTCTTTTAACGCGTTATATAATATTATATCAGTGAAAGATGCGAGAAAGAGAGAGAATAAATAACTAAATTTTAAGAACAGTTATGAAGCTCTGCGGGATGATTTTCTTTTTTTAATTTATTTCAGTTCAGCATAGCCATTTTAGTCATTTATATGAACAACAATAGATTTTCTTTTAGTTATTTTCCTTAAAATCTTACATCGCTAATATTAAAATGTCGCTATTGGCTCTAGCAAACATGTGTATTATTATTACTCTTTATAAGGCTTTATAAATATCAGAATGGTATAAAACAGACACACGGCTAATTCACAGCGCTGACACGAACGATAGAAATTATCGGCAGATTGTAAAGTGAGATAGAAACACATCTGTTTGTTCTCAACTTAATGTCAAAAGTCAACAACAATAAAAAAAATATAACAATATTAACAAAACTTCTGAATGACAGATAGTAATTCATATATTAAATTTATAAGACAGGAACCATTTTTATGCAAACCAAAAACTATTTTGATATTTTATTATTCAGTTCAAAGACTACTATACTTACAAGATCGTAATCTCTAAGTCTTATGAACAATATCTTTTAATATCAAAACTATTAAAATGAAGTTTTTAATTATTGAGGTTCTAAAAAGCTGAAATCTTGCCCACTTGTTATTTAGAAAGGTGATGTATTTCGATACATAATTTAATAGTCATCCAAAGGTGGAAAGTGCCAGTCGGCATCTGTCATATCTGAATCACTTTAAACTGTATTCATTTTGAATGATCAGGGTTCTACTGTACCTTATGAGTTTTTCTTTGATAAGAAAACGCTATGCAAACGATACTGACTTTAATAACACTGAATAGGTGAGGTTTTATAATTTTCATTTGCCGTGACTTTCGACTATACATTCATTTAACATTAATTATACACTTATAAATAATATTCTATAAAATCTTTTGGCCAGTAGCAGAGATTATCTTGTCGGCTCTGAGTTCCTCCGACCACCATTTTTAAGCGACATTATGTAACAATAATATTATTATGAAATAGTATAAAATCACCACACACTCTTGTTGAATTCGAGTACAATACGACGAGAGCCCCTTAAGTAGCGCAGAAGTTTCCTCGTATTGCTTAATGAAAATTGTCTTCGTCATCATCACAGCATTCTAATGTTCTTGTCAGTGAACGGTGACGTTATGTACTGCCTGCAAAGCAAACAAATTAAGCATTAATAACTGAAATATAACTGTAAAGAGTATATCACACAAGTCTTATACAATTTAAATCATTGCATAAATTATTTTCAAACATTTAGCACTAAAAACAGATAATTTTAATAAACCTTTTATTGTAAACCAAAATGCAAATTCATAAAAATGCTGTACAGGTCTCTATTTATCAGAACTGTGATATATGGTAAACCCCCCCCCCCCCCCTTAACAAAAAAATAGATAGGTTCCATGCTATTCAAACACACGCTATTGCCATATCTGTCTGTAAGGTTAGACTGGGTATGTGTCGAGTTTTCGATATGCAAGTTACTTATAGGAGAGTTTGCTGTTTATCTATACTACCGAAATCCATAAATATTGAAATCATTATTTGAAAATCCACTTGAACAGAAAAAACTTTGATTAGTATTTTTGTTTTATGAAGAGTAGTTAATTATTATTATTATTTCTTCACAGACTATTTCATTCGCAAAATTCGGAACAAAATTTACATATTCTCAATAATTATTATAATATCTATTTCCCACTACTGTCAAAATTGATTTTTGACATGTTTTTATACCCATATCAGGACAAAGCTATATAACGAAAAATATACCATTAGGATGGTCACAATATTATTCGTATTAAATTTTGTTTTTAGCATGACAATAACTTAGCAATTACTTCTTTCTTTAACACAAAATTGGGATGTTTTAATTGATTAATCATTTATAATGATCAGTCAACAGAAAAATAGTACTATACTAATTACATGATTCAAATCATATGTATATCTAAATAATTTTTTTAAATCTTATGATAAAATTAGTCTATAAATACTTCTCAAATAGGCGAAACATGTCATACCTTGTTACACAAAATCACCCACTCAGTTGACTAGCATAGTTAATAAATTTGTTCAAAAAAAATAACACTCTTCGATTAGAGAAGCTTTGATTATTATTTAAAAATATTGCCCACAAAAATTGATTCGCAACTCGCAACACTCGAAGCTTAAGGACATTTGGCATGCTGTCACAAAAATAAAAATATTACAGAAACTAATGCTACAAAAAATAGCAATTGAGTTAATAAAATGTTCAAAAACCAAATCTGAAACGTAAACAAAGTGCACAAATTAAAAGCAATCGAGTCGATTTTGTTATTGTGCCAAGCGAAATACCTCCAACATAATAAATTAGAATAGTATCAACACCTGTCGACGGCATTTCTCATCATTCGTTGAGCACCGGAAGTAAAGACCTAAAGGGGAGTCATATAAAGAAGAAATTTAGCATACAGACATTGTACCATCATACAGTTATTGTCACAAACCAAGTGGTTATAGTTTAATTATAAATCTAAGAATAGTAGTCTATGTGTGAACCTGGCATGTTAAAACTAATGTCAATGAAAATTTCAATTTCTGTATAAAATAATATATTGGATTCAAGGTCACCCACAGCTAACTGTATCAAAATTACCCTCACATTATTCATTTTAATATAAAACTGTTCTTAATTTTAAAGTCGTGAAAAGAATCAATTACAACCGTGAAAGGCATATAGAAACAAAATGAAATTTATGGACAGATTGTCACATTCTATATTTTGGTCCTCCATTATTATAAAATTTTCAATGTAGAAATCTTCTTACAAAATATTTTAATAACAGCCTCCCTCTCCTATTCTATTCATCACCAAATATAATATCTACGACTCACTCACTAAGTAGAAACATTACCTATGTAGTTTTTGGCCAAATTGAGGTTAATATACCCCAGTTGGTTGAAAATTACTTTGTTTACTAATGTGCAATATCAATCCTGCTAAAGATTTATAAATATGATAAATAGTCAAAATGATTCGTTTCTCTCCTGTCAATATTCTGTATGAAATGAATTATAAAATAATAATTTCAAATAGGTCACGTTGCCCGTCAAGTGACTGGCAATCAAACAATGCCATAAACAAAATACATGAAATAATATCAATCGTAAACAACTCTTATTAGCTATTTTACCTACTTTGAAGGTCAAACTGCTTCAGTGCATCTTTTTTTAAGTCACAAATATGAAACCCTGTTGATTATCTACAAAGGCAATTTTCTTCCCTTATCAATATAAGGGATGAATACAGAAGCTTTCTGTGGAGTCACTATATTTATATGATAGTAACAATGGTACATACATTACATAATAAAGTAAAATTTCATTATGAGGTTGTCTTATAACTAGTATACAAAAAAACTACATATTTAAAATAATTTTAATGAGCAACAATGATCAAGCAACGTGTAAAGCGTAATTTCTATTGCCATTTTCATCCCAAAAAGTATTTAATTCAACATGGTCCCAATCCTTTTGGCATGAATTCTGTTTTTATTAAAAATATTTTTTGAGATAGGTACTACAAATTTATATAATGGTAACATTGAATACAACGAACTTTCCGCTTACATCAAGGGAGAGATGGATGTTTAAAAATATACACATAATCTGAGTTAGTATTTGAAAGATTTTTGGGTTGTATTCAATGCTAGCGATATATTATGACAGACAATATGAAAAGGTTTAACTACTAGAGTAATAATTTAAATAGTTATAATATTATTTATTTCAGTTAGTGTTTTTTTCCTGTCTTAAGCCAGTGTTTTCAAGTTTTGACTGTTCTTGTACTCAACATCTCAATTTAAACACATTATGAATTTAAAAAATGATGTATTACTGCCATCTGTTTTGTATAACTTTCGTTAGCACAACCGGGTGAAAATTTCGATTCATCTTTCTTTCAGAGTTTTGAATTATGAACCATTAACCATTTCATTGAAACTGTTTGATCCACAATAAGCATAACGAGGCCCAAGTATACAGAAATCCCTCATCCAGGTTGAGAAAGTAAATAGCCTATAAAATAGATATTTTGAATAAATGATTATTCCATTTTATTGTTACAAATTATACTGCAATGAAATTGTATGGAGATTGATATAAAAACATTTTTTTGCGTTCAATAACAATGGCTTAATTTTTTCTTGTTAGCAATATTTATTGACTGAAGTATGTATATAACAATTATTTTTAATTATTTACTCTTGGCAGATAACATAGGTTCTATTAAAAGTCAACAGAATAGTAAAAATATTTTTTTTTGTAGTGAAAACATAAAACAATACCTTGTCGTCCCAAAAGAATAGTCGGAAATAGACCTGGCAAGCCAAAGTAGAAATGATAAATCAAATATTATATGAGTGTGGTGAAAACCACGCAATAGATATTATGATGACATGTGTAATCGGCATGGAACAAAGAATGCAATGGAAATCAACGGCCAAGTGGAATTCGGTTGAAGCAACAAGGTATAACGAGGAACCACAGGGTGGAAATATACTATGACTAGAGACTGGTGTTCATTTTTGACACATAAATACTGTATGAAGAAGAAAGGCAACAAAATATTGAGTATTACGGTGGAAACCAAGTTATTGGCAGATTTTTTTGAAAGACATTTAAAATTGGACATGAAATCATGTCAAATGGTATGTTACTCGCTGAATTTAAATGAAATGAAAGAGAAATTAAATAGAATTAACGAATATATTTCTACAATATAGTTGTAAAATAAATAATATTGGAAGAAAAAGAGTTGATTCAATTGATTATTGAAATGGGTAACGTATCATTAGACACATAAGTATCAAAAGATTTGTTCAGGAAACTCAAGTCCAACTTTATTATAAACACACATAAGTGTAAGAAATGAAATCTACCAGAGATAAAGGTCACAGATTTATGGATGTAAGATCTATTTTCTGAATAATATAAAAAAATATTAAAACTATTACGCTAAAAACGTAAACAGTGCCAATAATTAATTGTGTATTGTTATATTCTCAGCGCATTCGCCTCTTGCATGCTTCATTTTAATATTATTTGTAATAACTTAGTGACTCCATGATTTCTTTAGTGTTCCATGGCAATACATAGGGCAAGGATGTTTACATATGGAAGATGATTTATTTATTGTTAAAACTACTCCCCATCAAAAAATATTCCAGCAAAATGGTTCAGAAGAAATACTACAGAAGTTCACAATTAGAGGTACATTTATATTGTTTGAAAACTGTTCAAGCGGTAAACGGGGAGAAAATTTTTATTTTAAATAAACATCTTTGATGATACAATTGATTTATGAAATATGGCATAATGCTGGTATATTCTTAATCGCATGTAACTTGTCTCTTATATATTTATCATACAGATCGGCTTTTCAATATACGTCTTTTGTATCATGTATTCCTGAAAAATGGTATATTTACAACCACGTTAATAATAAGTAAATATTACAAGTTACAAGTGGCTAGAAATAAAACCATGGTAAGCAGATATCTACCACTTTCTGCAGCTTATATTGCAGTGAAAAATGAGATAAAGTAAACATCCTAGCCCAATTTAATATCTAGCGTTCGACTACAAAATTAATATTGGATAACGAATAAAGGAAAGCTTTGCTCCGACCCAGAAATTTTATTATATGTTTGAGATATCAAAAATAATCTGAAAGAAAGCATTTAAGTTAACTCAAAAATAATAATTTGCCATAAAACAAAACAACACAAAGAATCTCTTGAAAATTTATTATTATATTTGTGTTTCTCGGTTGCATGAATATTATCTCATACCCATTGGATGATGAAATAATTAGACAGATGTAGCAGAGATTCTCAGATAATACATATTAAAATATTAGTCACCATTTTAAAAACTTAAATATCATAAATTCATATGTCAAGAATGTAATTGTGGCTGTTTTTCTTTATCGATGACTTTAAGTTAATGATAAATATGGATTTATTTAATATCACAAACTTTTTGCACTGACAACAATTTGGGTCAATAATTGCAGTAATATACAATTTTGACAAAGTTGAGTACGTTGCACGAAAAGGATATTTCAATTTGGCATATTTTCGTACATTTAAACATTTCAATGACATATTTGATTATTTTAATATTGGCAGATGAAAACAAAACTCCTGGCATGATATATAAGTAATCATATTACTATTATAATATATTATATAACTTGTATAAATTGAGATCAAAATTGGCCAAGTCAATCAATCTTCACATCAGAAGATATAGAATCAAAATGCGGCATAAATCCATTTCAATAAGAAAGCATATTATTATTAAATAAGCTCTTTTCTCAATTCTGTTAAAAATACTAATAGACAACAACGGTCTAGCATTTTATCCATCTATGTATAATGAAAGCTGGTATGTATCAGTTAGTATATTTGTTTGACATTAAAAATTAGCACAACATAACTATATTATATTTGTTGCCAATAATAATAACAATAAAAAATTACAAATATGGCGATACTTGTAAGCTGGATTTATTAGAAATGATCGTACCTTTCATGCGGCCAGATACCCATGCTTGTGTTGTGTGGCAAACATTTTGGACGAAGTGTGAGTGTAGGAGTTTGAATGAACATTGAATATTTGCTTGCAGATTACGCTCTTAATGAGGGAATCGTATTGAATAAAAAGGATGTCATAGCAGAATATCGCAGAGTTTTCCACATCTTTACGACTTTAACTCTTTTCTTCTTCGTGAACAGTGAAGTTACATTGCACAGATTAACATAAAAGAAATAGAACAATACTCTTTTGTCACATTAATTCCGTGTACCTACTAGCTTTCTTGTTTGTAAGACATTTTGAATTAAAAAGACATTTTCTAAGTTTTTTAAAAGAGCATAGTCAAATATATTGCCATTCACCCTAAATATGGAGAATGTTAGAAAGCGTTTTTGACTAGTTAATATTTTCTATCAATACAGTGGAACCCTGATCTATCGTAAAAAGACCAGCACCGCACGTCTGCTTGCATGCTCTTGATGTTATGATGCCAGCTCATAATTTTTCAGCTGACGATTTACCTATTGTCCACTTTTGTACAGACTGTTCAGTCGTCTCGCCGAGTCGGTTAGTGTTCATTTCTGCCTCATATAATAGCATTGTGAATTATTCTGACTTGCAACTAAAATGTCTCCTATGAAGAAAATTAGGACTCTAGCTGAGAGACTGAAAAGACTATACAGCATTCATCGTTTTCCTAAATTTCTCATTCTTTTTCAGGCTCCGCATGAAGAACGAAGAATTCGGGTTCCACTTTAACTATATATTACTAGAGTGCACTGTTATACAAATCGTACAAAAACAATGGTAGATTTCCAATTATTTCCGAGCTTCCTAAGAGTATTTATTGGTTAGGTATTTATGTCAAGCGAGCTGCAGTTGAATATTCAATGCTGTCTTATCATTAACTCGGTAGAAAAATCACCTACATGTTCCAAATAATAATTTTGTAGTTACATTAGTTGTTGCTATATTTAGGTGGTAAAGGTCAGGTAATGAAAATATTGGCTGACTTACAGTTCTATGGTGTGTATGGTGGAGCTCTGACAGGTGTCGAGCACTCTGACGTGGCAGTGCTTGTGACATTTCATCAGGCAATCACGGCACTCGTAGCCCTGAAAATACACAATTCTTTCACTGCTAAATAACTGAATAATAAATTCTAACAGAAGTGAATTTTGATCATTGAGAAATAGAAAATAACACAAACGTAAAAAACCACTCTTACCTGTTTTCCAATTCTTCTTGCAATGTTCTTGTGACAGACTTCACACACGATTCCACTGAAATGAAAACCATTAAAATACATCATTCTGACACAAAAAAAATTGCGAAAATTTTCTATTGTAAAAATGACAGAAATAAATAATTTGATCTAATACCGAAATAATTATACATATTATATTTAAGAGTAAAATATGACATGTAGATGTGATTTTTATTAAAAAAAAACCAAATTGTAGTTCTTTGTAGTTAGAAGAAAGTTAGTAGGAAGTCTAAATTGTTCTTAGTAGAATTCCCTCCCACCCATCTGATCCTAAAAACGGAGCATACGGAGAGCGAGATAGCCAGTCACTAGTCCTAACTTTCTACCCCTACTCTCTTCGAAAAAGGGAGGTTGATCAACTGAATAACACGCAGTTATAGCATAAAAACTTCTGTTCATATACCTCCATTATGAGTCCATATGCTCCATATTGGGAGCTGACATGTAAAAAAAAAATGTAGTTCAGGGCTTCATCCTCTCTCTCATCATTCACAATAAAATTACCCCCTTCCCAAAAATATTTTAACTTTGATTTCAAAAATTTTAACCGGTTTAAACCCCTGTTGTATATATTACTACTAAATTTAATTTATTTGTTTAGTTCACTTTTCCACTTCTGAGCTCTCGAGATACCATATTCAAAATTGGAAGTGGACATAGTAAAAAAACTATTTTTTTTATTTAAGAGGATATTTTATATTATCACAGTTGCGTATCGAAAGCTTACCCAGCAAGATGCTTGGCGACAAAGGTATGGTCATTAAAGATGTGCAGCTTGGTTCCCTTTCTGCGCCATCTGGAGCGCTGGGCGATCGATAAAGGCACGAGGAAATGTTTTCGGACGCCATTATCCACAGTCTCTAGCACCAGAGTCGAAGCCTCGTGAAGATACGTTCGGGTTGAGGCGCCGGATATTCCAGACATTTCGCTTATTGAAGACCTAAACATACCACCACAAAACAATGAGTTTTTCACGGAAGCTCTATCTATGTAAACTTATTTACATGATACACAATATAATAGGTTCAAGAATTTTTTGCCAATTAGTGCCAATAAAAATAGGAAACTTGATAATGAATAGATCAGTCTTCTGCAAAGGTTTCTCTCCCACGGCACACCAACGTTTGCTCCAGATTTTTGCAGCACACAGCAAGTAAATAAGTGGATACACAAAAACTATAATAACTTGCGTTTTATGAGCTAAAAATATCACAAAAATAGCGTTTAATGCCAAATTATACAAGTTTAAAATTAAACCAAACCCATATTGTCCTTGTGGTGATAAAAATCAAGATTCTGAACACATTCTTTGGGATTGCCCAATTATGTCCATTGAAAGAGATATTCTGTATTTGTCCTGCAGAAATAGTCGCGATGGTCCTATAGGACATCCGAATCTGGTTTCTTCCCCGGAGAACTTTTATCAGTTCAAAAAATTTGCGGCCTCCTTTGGAGAAAAAGTTTACCTTCCCTGCCCCTCACCATTTAATCCTTAATTGTTGCCTCACCATAGAAAGTTCTGTGTATTTAAATTAATTGTTAGTTGACGACTTTAATATAATTATTGTGTACTCATCATATTCCTTTAAATGTTACATTATTATTATTTCTTATTGTTACTTATATTATAAATATTTATTGTGGACTTTATGTATCATTGAGGAGACATGATCTCCGGTATGATACAAACAAGTTCATCACATTAAAAAAAAAAAAGCTAAAAATATCAAAAATTCAATATAGTTGATAACTGTTTCGAGGTGATGCCATCGTCAGAACTATGGATTATCGTTTATCTATATATTATAAAAATTATATACAAATATATTAACTTAGAAGATGGGTGATCTGCAAACTGTATTTTCATTTAAAAAATATGCATAGTAAATCAATTATATGTAGGTTTTTTCTCGTAGAAGCAATGTGTCATGACACACTAGTGTATTGTGGCACAGTTGCGGAGCACTGGAATAGATCATGAGAAAATTGAAAATTAAAAATCACCTTCTTGATGTTCTGGACTCATCACCAGATTGTGCTGGTGAATTGGTTGAGGAAAGGCCGCTTGTGTTTCCTATTCTTGTTGGGGATGGTACGGACAGAGAATTTTCTGAAAATGAATATTTCATAATTATTTTTAAGTAATAAGTAGGATATTTTTCTTGACACAATAAGCATGATGTACAGAGCAAACTCTTACTAACGGTAAATGTACATATCTTTGCATACAAACATATAAAGAAAAAACAATTTATGAAACTGTCTGCACTGGGATTTGTGTCCATAACCAGCAACATTGACCACTTGGTTACAAGCCCAGCAAAAATATACCAATGTAAAATAGTTTGATGTATAAGTAAACCTGCACTGTATGTATGAAAAATAATGTATTTAAATTGATGATGGTTTTACCATAAACTACAATGATGAAAATCCTTAAATGAAATAATAAAAATCTGTAGATATGTGAATATCTGAAAAGCTAACAGAGAATGTTGTTACTATTTTTTTTTACCTGAGAGGTTATTTCTGTCGGCGCTTATGCTTCTTGCGTGGGGCTGGTCTTCACTGCCGCTGTCCTGAACATCGAAAGACTTGGCGCGCGTCCGTGATCGGTTTAATCTAAAAAAGATGTATTAAATTGATAATAAGTTTAAATATCTTTAATCAATTAAAACGTTTGAAAATATCCATTTGGTAGTTTGCAATCTGGAAGCCCACACGCCTTTGTAACACAACAATATGCTTGTGTTGATTGGTGTATGGATAATATTTCTGTTTTCTTTATATTGATTGAATTGGTAGAGCTCCATTGTAATAAGGTAAAAAAGTATTTAGTTCCACAAGAGTTAATAGCTGTGTTGACATCATACCTCTATTGAAACTATAATCTATAGCCTAAATATTATAATTCTTGTGAAACTAAATAATTTGCCACTAAGCCTTTTGTTAACTTTATAAAAACACAGTAGATAAAATTGTTAACATAAATTTTAGTTTACCTTCTTTTGATGGTTCCGAAGAAATCTCTTCTCTTTTTCTGCCGTGGTATTCTTTCGGGAGGCTGACCATTCATTTCTGGAACTGGGTTTTGATGTACGTCACCGGGCTATCAACAAAACAACAAGTAAATAAATATAAAACCATACGAATTACACCGGACACAAGATATTTTGGACCTCAGTCTTCCAAAGCCGACAAAATATATATTATTATTTTTAGATTGTCTATGACTCAAAAAACATTGACTCTATGGTATTAGGGCATTTTTAATACAATGAGAGTTTCTGTCGTCAATATATTATGCTAAAAGATTAGTTATTTGTCTTTCTTGCTTAGGATTTCAAAACCAGATTGCACAACAAACTATAAATGGAGCAAAAGATTATATAATCATATTTTATATAAACATATAAATTGGTCAACATTTACGGTCTGTAAGGTCTAAACTGTCAATTCTTGATGGAAAGACATTATATTTTTTTAAATATATACACTTTAATTGATTTTTTGTCAAATTTCCCTTTCAAGTGATGACGCTTTGTTATAAAAAATTGTTTTCAGTACTTAGGTTAAAAACAAAAACTATACCCTTGGATACCTGATATAACCAAAATAATATAAATTCCATGCCATCGAATTTTTGGTTGACGGCGAGTGGATTTACATAAGAACACTTGCCTCTTTTTCTCCAGCAATAGTCGGTTTTCCACCAGCTACAGGGTCCACTCCCAAACCTCCACCATTCATCTTTTCATCGAGAATTTTATTTTTATTTGTGTTTAAAGTGACTCGTTTCTCTTTATCTTCCCCTCTCGTCAGAGGAGTTGTCGTCAATTCTTCTTCGGCAAGTTTACAAAGAACTTCTTCAATTTTTACACCGTTGTCCTTTTCATCAATCACGTCTTCATAGACGCTTGACCTTTTCTGCTCTACTTCGATAAATTCACCGGAATCAGTTAACTCTACCTTTTTTTTCAAGAATTTTGTATATATGTATATTTATTTTTTATAATTTCATAGTGGAGAGTGTAGATTTATAAAACGAAGACAGCCATTAACGGATTTAACAAGAACCATAGATCATATATATTATTATTCAATTTCATTATGTGTTTTAAAATTGTTCAGATAGAAATGTCAAGAATTAAATATATATTATTATTGTAAACGTTCGTTTGAGGTTTGGGAAGCGTCATCATGTTTCATAGATTTTTATGACACGTAGAGGTTTGCAGTCCGCGGTGTTTGTGAAGTACGGCAACATTGAGAGAGCGTTCCATTTTCGAATTGAGAGCATGCATGTCAGAGAAAGGCGGGAAAAATACAAAACAATGCGATTAGAAAAAATACACAAAGACGATAAAAAAAATATTAAAATCAAACACACAAATCAGTATTAACTACAATACCAAGCGAAACCGGTACTTATAACTTAAATATATCATTACTATTGCACAGATATCTGAACAATCGTAGGATTTACATTATTTGGCAGTCAAATATGCATTATTTTTACATGTTTGATTGATTTTTATCATAGATAACATTATACTAAAATCTATATACATATATCTGTTACTAAAATATAGTTATTCCAGAGAAAGAAATTACCTTGGTTTGCTTTGGCGTCTAAATAACATCAATTTTCAATCCAGGTGTTAGCAGCAAAACGAAACAACAGAAGAAACATAAAATATTAGTTTATTTATTGTAGAACAAAAAAATATTAATAAAAATACACCTAAGCATGATAACTACTTGGAGGCTATTGAGACTGAACTTAGAATAGAAGAATTATGATTGTCTAATTTTAAAAAATTCCAAATTACATAATATTTACCAATATCACGAAGTAAAATAATTTCAATTTATTTCAATTAAAACACCTACTTTTAAAGTTAGATATTACATATACACAAGCCTTCAAACAGAAATCGATTGATCTATTGAAAAATCAATTTGTGAAACTGTCAGTGCTAGGATTTGAGCCTGTAAGCACCATAACCGAGGCTTTCACCACTCCACCACGAACTCGGTCTTTGTTTATTAGTAGTTAATAACTTGTTTCTGTCATTCTCGGTTATTCAACAGTCCGACAATTCTGTTTGTGTCGAATAATTGTGACTCTACTGCATGTTTTAATTTATATATCAAAATCTCGCCTTCATCAAATAAGTAATTAGAATCAATACTCCAACAGATCGTTTTTAGGATTCAGTAAATTTAAAGATTCTTTTCGAATAAGTTATTAATAGTACCACGAAAAATGGTACTTACAAAGACTCGTAAATAATTATGTGGAATATAATATACTTCAGTGAAAAATGCTAAACAGAGTTAATGCAGAGAATTTCATGAAACAATTGACTTATCTAATGAAAACTTCAAAGTCGCATTTCAAAATAGCCCCCGAGTTATACAGGAATATTTATTACACTACTAGGAATATTAAAAATAGGTATTACTACACACACAATATGTACATCAATGGGCGAGCAATACACGCAATAGATTCACATACCCTCTGTACGCTGTGTATAATCAGCGTGGATTTGTTGGTGGCGGTACTCGGACTCCTGTCCAACTCTCGGAGAGCAGATTCAGTCAGTGGTGATGTACCATTCATGGCAACATCTGGAAAACAAATTAATAATCACATTAACCCTTCAGGCACATGTACCTGAAATAGATTTTCATTCCAAAGGACTGGCCAATTAGTTTTTATGGAGATAGTTTTTTAAAGAAAAAAATTATTATTTTGTTGGAAATATTTTGCTGGAAACAAAAGTATGTTGACGCAGAACATTAAATTATGTTTGGGTATAAATTGGGACAATAAACTGTTTCATGTGATAGTGTTTTTTAACCAAAGTGTATTTGTATTTTAGCATTTCGTGGACGCTGCTAAAATTCAAATGGGTGATCGCGTCATTACATATCGCGATAATGCAATCAGTAATTTCTGTTAACTCTTGTGGGAGAAGCGCGTTCATTTATTAGCATCCAATGTATCCAAGTACTGCATTAAAATCAGTTTATAAGAAGAACTTATCTCAACAATTCAATTTTATTTAATAAATATAAGCAATATTTCAATTTTGTTGAAATTTCTCATTACTTTGGGGGGGACGTTGAATAATACAATTATTTTAAAGGGGACTTTAATAAGGTTGAGAAATACTGATCTAGTACAATCAAGCTTTCAGCCACCCTTGCAAGAGATGGGTGGACAACAGGAATAACGATGCCAGATTGGTCAATGTGTCTTGCTGAAAAGAAAAAGCTCAGGATGAATTTGTCTGGAGAGCGATTGTGGAGTCGGCCATGGTTTATAGCCTTGAGGTTAAGTTAGTAATAAAATTAGTCCACATGAGATTTCAGATTATCAGTCTGCCAGAGAAAACTACATCCCCTTTGATTCGTGATGGTAATATTCGATTTTATGTGGTGGAAAATTGTAGTAGAACTTATCTCTATCGCTAACCATTCTCCAAGATTCATATAAAAAAAAAAACTAACCATTGTGTTTAAACATGGTCCTAGTGGTGGTGGTGGTCTGGCCTGTGGGTGACACAGTCCTCAATGTCTCCTTCAATTTGAAGGGACGTCCTTCTAGCAGAGGTATATCGGCGCCTTCTATGAACAGGAACTATAAAAAGAACAAAACAACTATCAAGAATCTGGCTAATAATCGACCAATCATTTTTTTATTTTATATGTGCGCCTGTCCTCTGCTATAAATACAATTGTTCAGTAATACTGTTTCTATTCAGAACTTAAACAATGGGCCAGTTTTTATTGCGATCAGCTGGACCGCATGTATGAAGTAATTGTAAATAAAAGTACCTGCCCTTTTCAATCATAACCACGTTTATAATTACTGAATTTAAAATTTATAAAACTGTCCTGTTATTATTTGAACCAGTTTGAGCATATCACAATACATTATACTCTTGCAATCTCACCAATCTGATCCTCAAAATGGGGCGTAGCGACAGTAATTATCCTTCATTCGATGGCCATATGCTATACATTGGGAGCGAACATAGCTAATATATATATATATTTCTACCTCAACAGTGAGCACTCCAGAAACAGGATCTTCTTGCAATGGCCTGGACTGTAATGTGATTAGCTGCCTCTGTGAAGGACTGACAAGGAGTTCTTCGACACCGACTATGCCCAGGCCTAAAAATACTGGAGTAGTACCACTGCTGGGACCCTTATCGAAGATTTCAAACAGGAGCTCGGCAGTGTGGGGCGAAAGGTCACTGAAATCAAAATGTATTGTTTGATACATTGAAGTAATAATAAAGAAGCGTCTTCAACCAATATGTTGATTGAATTGCTGTTCAATTGGTAGAGCTTGATTGTAATAATTTTAAAATAGTGTTTAGTTATTGGAGAACTAAATACTTCTGTACAATATTCTTGGATACCTTATATTTTGTAGTCTCTGCGATATTCTAATAGAGAAATGAATATGAATTCGATGAATATTATGAATTTCTTGCATAGCCTTGATATTAGTAATATCTTTGTAAACATTTTTGAAAAAGATAGATGTTCTCTTTAAATTATATGGGAAAATTTGAAATCCCCACATAATTATTAATGAGAGCGGTATGTACTTCTCTTCCAATTGCTCGGTCTTACCGTATGGAATAAATAATGGAAGAAAATTTGAAAGCATAAAAATAATAGCTGATTAGGGAAGATGAAATAGTTAAATTCACGACAGTTTTAAATACTTACAATAAGAAATGTTCATCCCAGAAGGGTGCGTCGGTGTCTTTCTTGACGCTGGTCTGGTTTCTCTGAGGGGGATCATCCATCTCAACGACACAATACGGCATGGAGCACCCAGTTGACACTTTCAAGCCGAGTTGTTTCAAGGAAACCACTTTTACAAGGAGTCTCTTGTCACCAGCCAGCAGCTGCTCGTCAAATCCATGCTGGCCAATTGGGGTTGATGTGTAGAGCGGATTTTGGTTCATCTAATGTAACAAAAATGTACCATGACTGATGTGAGGGGTTTACTAGAATAATTTTCATCTGAATTTAATCAAACATCATGGTTATATTTGAATTTTTACTTGATATTTTATAAAAGATTCTAGAATCTATAAATTAACTAAGGCATGCTATTTTCACTATATTTAATTTTTTTTCCCATCTCCACTCCCAACGTGGAGCATATGGTCTCCTAATGGACGTATCTCAACAAAATTTTCTATGTAACTGTTTGTTACTCAGTTGCTCAACCTCTCTTTATTGAAGAGAGTAGGGATAAAAAGAGAACAGGACCAGTGGTTAGTTAATCGCACTCGCTACGCCCCATGAGGATCGGATAGGTGGGTGTGGAGGGAGTTTTATTCAACACAAACTCTCAGACTACGAACAGAAATCCCTAAATCGATTTAAATATCAATTTATGAAAACTGTCTGCACCGGGAATTGAACCCGAGTCATCCATAACAACTCCCAACCACGACGCTACCAACTCCACGCGAACATCTAGGCATCAGAGTACAAATGCAGCTCGCTTATGTTAAAAAAGTACTTCCACTGCCAATTTCAGCTGGCACATGATTATTAATTGCATTAGACTTGACTTTAACACCATAACTGACATCTTTCAATTTATTTGAATACTAATTTACCATAGTAAAAAGAATAAATTTTAAGAATTTTAAGAATAAGTTTTTCTATCTATGAATAAAGTAAAAGAGTTAAATTCTTTTTTTTTACAAGATTAACAAAAAGACGCCATTATGTTTTGTGCAATGTCCAATTTTAGTACTTGTAGAAATAGAATGTATTTATATTGTATCTCCTACTTTTTGTATATAATGTGGAATACTTTTATTATATGGAATAATCTTTTGTGGTTTTTTCTAAAAAACTTAAATAAAATTTCAAGATTCGATGGACATGTATTATTGTAAAATAAATACTGCAGTATACAATTAATATATGTATCTGTTACTAAACATAAAGTTTTTCTAAAATTTATAAAACAAAAACCACTTCCCTTAACTCTACTCGTAACTAATAGATTCACGTACTTTTTTATCATATTCCTATGTACCTATACCATTTTTGCAATAAGCCAGATTTTTAAATGATAGATATTTTTAAATGATTGATATACAACTGATTTCTGGGCACTTCTAGATAGGAAAAATTCAGTTATAGAATATCAAACAATTATTGTTGTTTACCCTATTATTTCATAAGTTATGTTACATTTTCTACAAAATAATTTACTTCAATAAAAATGCGAGAGTTACTCACCATAGCATCATAGTGCATGGGCAACATTCTGGACGGAGTATCAGAGACCCGTCTCATCCGAGGACAGGTTGGGTAGTGCGCCAAGCTGAACATCACTTGGGTATTACGAAGAGCGCTCACAACCACCTCACTAGAACACAATACAGAAATTACGATAGATATATCAAACCTTGAAGAGAGATCTGTTAGCGATTGAAGTAAATTAATTTTTCAAATTCTTGATCTAAAACAGAGAAAACGATTCCTTACCTGATAACTTCTTGAAGTTGTGCCTCATCGGTGTTGTTTCTTAAAGCTCCAACGGGAGCCAGAGCTACTTTGACATCTGGCCACCCATCGCATCGTAACTCGCCTGTGAGTTTCTCTGTTATGCACACTACATGCATGCGTGCGCGGAATCTGAAAGTAATTTTTAATTAAAACAGATTATTAAAATTTTAATTCAAACAAATTGTGCCAAAATTTGAGTGTTGCATTTGCTGAAAAAAGGCATCTTAACTCTCATGAAATTATATCTAGTAATTGACCTTTTTCATATGCTTATAAAGACTGTGGAATAGACTACAACGCTTTTAAGATGTGGTGTTTGATGAGCATGCAACAAATATTGAAGGTCACATAAAAGCAGAGCAATGGAGTAAGATAACAAAACCCAAACAAGCAAACTGACAATGAATATATTATAATCCACCTGCATTACTATCTCTCCATTAACAGCATGATAAGTCATTAAAACAATTTCCTTTCCGATAGTATTAATATTATTACTCTGTTAAAGTGAACATTTAGGTCACTATGGCTGTGTGGATACCTCATTATCACCACATGCATATTTTTATTTTATTATGGCCGTGTCTTCAATGGCAGTGTCGATAAGTGATGTTAAACAAACTTTTATTGTTAGTACTAGTACAGAAGTCGACAATAGCAGTGTGGTTTGGGATGAATGAATAATCAATCCCTGGGCTTCACCAAATCAAATGTTGAACTATAGAGAAAATTCATTAAAAAAAATACACTTCTTTTTACCAAGACTGGAACCAATTGTATAATTGTCACACTGTACTCAAGTAGGCACTGTTTATCCAAAAACTAATGGATACAGATTTTAAAGCTGATAAGTATCAGTGGAATTTTGGAATTATTTCCACTTTCTATGTGTAGGTTATCTTAACAGAAGTTCTTCTACAAGAACTGCTTGTTGCTCAATCGCTCAAACTCTTTTTAGAAGAGAGTAGGGATAGAAGGATAGAGCAGGACTAGTGATTAGATAGTCGCACTCGCTAAGCCTTATTTTTAGGATCAGTTATGTGAGAGTGAATTAAGATATCACAGATAAACGTTCCTTCAAAAAAATCCATAAATTAGATACTCGGATTCGAACCCATGAGCACTGCATCGGAAGATAACGAAGTTAACCAATCGGCTACAGGCCTAAGTTTGGTAATAGTTTAGACATAATTTGATCAACAAAAATCCATTAAAATAGTTAAAAGGAAATCAGTGTCGTTAACTTGACTGTAAAACGAATAAAGGGAGACATATACTATTGATTTCTATTGAGACATTTCTAGAAGAATCGAGTATATCTAATATGTGACAGAAAGATGCCCACCAAAATAGTAACCATTTTGTATCGGGCTCTTTTCAAGGTATTTCTTGAAACGAATTTATTTAAATTCCAATCTCGTGAAAAAAGTTTTTTCTACCAAATTAAAGAAACATAAAACTCTGTATGTAATTAATAAGATACAAGTATACAAGGAACAGTACTCATATGGCATTAATTTTGTTTGACACAAGTGACCTGTCGCTTCTGCGTATTAATACAATATTGAACGTTGACCTACGTGACAATTAATAAGCAAACAATTGTGAATGATGATAAAGCAAAGAATGACTTCATCCAATGAGTAACTTAATAATACAAAGCGAATAAGTTGGACTTGGAAACCACATCAAAGTTGTTTGAATCTTTGCTGAATACGAATGGTACAATTGAAATTGTTACAACAAACGTCCAGTTTATTAGTCAGACATCTCCAAAAGAATTAAATTTGAGGTAAATATACAGTTACATGAAAAATTTTGCGTTCTGTCTAATTATTACTATTTTTTTACACTCAGATAACTCAAAAATGCCACCAAAAAGCAGAAAGCCTTCAAAAGAATTAAGCAAAATGTTGACATTTCTGGGTCAGTAAATGCCTAATTATTGAACACCTGTTATTAAAGTTTATAAAACTTCAGTACAAATCAATAATATTTGATTTATGGTGAACATTATCTCAATATGTGTTATTTGGAGATGTCTGAGTAATGAACTGGGCGAACAATATATTAAATAGTAATTTTGGGATAAAATGTTTGCATGACGAGTATATCTGCAAACGAGATCAGCTAAGCAATCAGGAAGACTTAGGATCGATTCATGAGTAGGTTGAAGATAAAATGTTGATGTTTTCAATTCAAAATGGGTTTTGAAATAGGGAGCACAGGTGAAGTATTTTCTATTTTAGTCAACCTCAGTTGGATGCCCAATTCAGGGCTGTGGTATTTTAGGTGACGCCAGAAATCGACAATGAATAATAATTTGTGACTGTACAAATGTAAATGTGGATTGTTATGTTTTCTATGCCTTCTTCTTGTCCAATGAATTTATGTAATGACAGCAGGAATATTAATATAACAACCAAGTCAGAATATGACAGTAAGGTCAGTCAAGCGGCTAAATTTATTAATGTCTTCACAACCAAAGTTAAAACGATTGTAAATACAAAAAAAAATTATGTATTGGCAAACATTTACAATCTAAGCAAAAACCAGCATTTATAAATTAGAGACGGTTAACTGATACTCAATAAGAAGATTATAGATGAGTCAACAACAATAAATAAGATAAACAAGATAAGTGTCCTCGATAGAGTACAGTGGGTACTACCCTAAGACTGTTTGTTTATACTATAGACTATGTCTAAAAAAACAGCAGATTTTCAACTTTCTCAGCTTCAATATTTACCATAATTCAAATAAATGAAAAAAAAACATAATTATGAATATACATTGCATAATTCATTATCATAACCTGTTGACATTGACCCTGTAGTGGGCAACCTCCACTTTGTCGCCTTTCTGTCTAAAAGCCTTAAGCTGTAGGGCGGGAGTGGCTTCAAAGTCACATGTGATTGTCTGGAAAAGAATACAAAAGTAATGTATTATAACAACTGTAACAATGTCAAATTGTGATTAAAGTACGTAGAAAGTACTTTAGTTGTTGTCCAATAAATGATGGAATCAAACAACAATCCTCACTTACTGTTAATAGGAAATAATGGGATATTATAATTATCTAGTTATTAAAGAAAACAATACATAAAAGATCATTTGGATTTATGGATTCTTTTTCATAAATACATTAAACATAATTATATTCTAATGTTAACCCTGTTACAATGTTAGCCATCGATATCAAACGTTTAGTGTACGACGCAGGATCCAATTTTTTTTTTGAATAGCAACCCTTTCGAATACTAGTCGTTAACACCACATTTTCAAGTAGACGAAACTAACTATACTAAAACCAATGTATACAGTATTAATCTAACGTCTAAGTAGAATGTATGCAAAATAGAATTAAGAAAAACCGAAAAGAAAGAAAAGGTTTTTACATCAATAATAGAGATTCAAATAACTGAAAAAAAAGACAGTATGCTTCATACAATAATTATTAGTCTGATATGGGGTTTTCCAACTTTAGGCACGTGTTAGATCCACCAGTTGGGAGCCCAGGGTTTAACAAAATAGATTATAGGGCTGCATATATTTAGTGGGGTTTGATCAGTGTTAAGAATACTTCCACATTCTAATACTTCTATAAGTGTGTGGTTCAGTATAATATGTTTCAAGGACAGCTTCTACTGCAGGGTTATTTCATATTTTTAGTAGCAATCGTATAAAGTATATTATCCAACAGATTGCAAAAGTTTTATTCCCACCATTAATGTATAATGGCAACATTATCTATTAATAAATGTGACATGAGAGAAAGACCTCTTGCATTTTGAAAGAGCCGTAATTTATATTCCCTGCCATTCAGTCATAAAACATCACTTTTATTATACTGGGTGAACTAAAACTAACCACTAAGATTTAATGATAATGGATAAGGACTCAATATCAGCTCATGGATTTACTAACTCAAGGGGGAGTGAAGAAGAATCAGTGTCCAAGTACCTACCTAGTTGAAATTTTTTGACAAACATTCATGTAATAACTAGAATTTTAAAAAATATCATTTCAGGAGAACTGGTATATGTCACAGATGTGTTATTTTACAGGAGAAAGATTTTAAACTTCAAATTTTACTAGTTGTTACTATGGATTCCAAGTATTCGTCATTATCAACTATTCGAATATCGAATAGTAAAACAACTCGAATAGTTTCGTATGAAAATACTATTAAAAATTCGATTTGAATAATTAATAAAATTACAAAAACACACATTACAATATTTAAAATTTACAACTGTTTCAGAATACTACAACGGCATTTTTAAAGCGGTTTTTAGTCCCGAATCATTCGCTAAACTCAAGTACAATGATAAGATATTGAAAGCCCTCGAGTTGGATGAAGTCAAAAAAACCACTATCTGGGTATTCACTATTTTTCTTTAAATCTGGAGAAATTATCATGTGATCTTATGTTGATTTTGTAAAATATTTCATTAAATACCAAATTTCATAACGAATACTATTCGAATAGTTGCCCGAGTTGCTCGAATAGTTTAAAAAGGGCCGAATGTATTCGGATATTGAATAGTCGAACATTCCAGTTGTAACCTTACGTGTTGGTTGATTTTGCCGGCAAAAACATGGATGTCACTCAGGAAGAGAATAAATGTATAATATGTCACTGATTTT
Source organism: Himalopsyche phryganea (assembly GCA_022494535.1). Lineage (NCBI taxonomy): Eukaryota > Metazoa > Arthropoda > Insecta > Trichoptera > Rhyacophilidae > Himalopsyche > Himalopsyche phryganea. Next base: position 1,940,872 of record JAGVSL010000095.1, on the reverse strand, counting down.
GACAGCACCATACTATTGTACGCTACAGGCGAATTGGGAATAGAGATATACTACGTCACATAATGCTTTTCTCTACAATTGTTCTGTATATTTTTTACTTATATATTATAAACCAAAATAAAATATCGAAAACGGTAATGAGTAATCCTAACCTAAATAGATGGATCGAAATCTTAGACACCTACATACATATTTAGCTTATTAGCAGAATTTTATTGACATATATCGCTTCTCCTGCTGGCCGCCGATTTGATCGATGCATTCCTTATAACTTATAATACTAATTGAGAAGACAGAAGAAGAAAAGACAATGTTCAAATCCGAGATAGGATCGGCGGTGTTTGCAGCTCCTGCAAGGTACTTTGCTGATACAGGTTTGAGAGAAGGGCGATTAATTTTTTCACGTCGAGAGCGAAAGTTTTTATAAAAAAAATCAGTCAGTTAATTTAAGAACGACCTGTATTTATAAATTTATTTATACAAGACATCAAAAAATAATTAAGCCACACTTATCGTCATTATGTCATTTCCGCTTCGAGAATAAACTGAGGATTCATTTTGTTTTTGCATTTAGACATGTTTCCTGAATCAGTAATGCTTTTGATGATTTCATCATCGCTAGATAAATAACATTATTCACACTGTTCACGTTCTAGCCAAGATTGTCGGACTTACACGGCATGAAATGTAATAATGGGTGTTTTTCCTATTTGGGTTAATCAAAGAAATCTTAATTGGTTTAAATTAATCAAACAATTAACACAGTGTTGTGCATGAAACTACACATTGAAAGGATGCATACATCCTATATGGACCCATAATAGAACATCTCGACAGAATTTATTTAACGAGAACTGATTATGCGTCAGTAGCTCAACCTTTCTCTTCGGAAACGGTAACGATAGAAAGACTGTGTTCCGAAAGGACAAGTAGTTAGTAAGTCGATCATTATCTATGATTAAATACAAAGAGCTTGGAGCACTTGCCTACGGGGCCGGCGTGATGTGGTATACAGAGCTAAAAAAATCTTCGACGTGATATATGATAGTATCATAATACAAGCGAAACCTGTCCTAATGTTTAACTGAAATAAAATGTGAAATATTTTGCTCACCTTGTAGAAAAACAGTAATTGATGCAATGTCCATAATATAAATTAAAAACTATAAGGAACTTCACTTTTAAGGTGTTAACTGTCAATTCTTTGTGGAAAGACATTATATTTTAAACTCATCATCAGATCTATCAACTGATAATGCTCGTGATGAGCGAAACCGGTCCTGATCATTATAAATATGTGGAAGTAGTACAAATGAATTGCGTTTTATTTAAAAAAATAAAAAAAAGGAATTTTAAGCTATATCCGTTCTCAGTGTGAAGCATATGGATTCTTTATGGAGCCTTTTAAAACTGATACTAAACTAAGAATATTTGTGGGTTAGTCACTAAATGTCCTGATCATACAGAAAAAAATCACAGACATCCATGCCACTTGATACAACGTCGTAATATTTATTTTCGTCTATCTGCGCTCGCAATGTGGAGCATATGGACTCCTAATGGTGGTATCTCAACTTAAGTTTTTCTACGAGAACTGTTTGTTAGCTACTCGCTCTCGCTACGCTACATTTTTCAGGATCGAAAAAATGAAAGGGAATTTTAGACATCACAAGCATCCATGACTTGCGAACTGAAATCCATAAATCGATTGAAATCAATGAAACTGTCCGTACCGGGACATCAACACCCGTAACCGAAGCCAACGACGTTGACCACTGCACCACGGACCATTTCATACTATTCGGATTTCGCAGTACGGAAGCTATGAGCGTCAGTCCCTGGGCAAAGTGTTTTATTTTTTGAAACAGTAAATTGCGAAAACCGGTGCAATTTTTAGTTCCGCCACTGTGACCAGTAACTGGATGCCTTTTCACTAAAACAGCAATTAACAAAAGAGATCTGGACACCTCTGCATTGCGAACGTCAGAATCAAATACAGCAATGTGGAATATGATTTATTCGCAAATCGCACGACTTTGATTCTATTAACCTCAATTAATTGAGTCGAAAGAATTATGAAAAACGTACTTAATTGAAATAATTAACAGCAATTGAATAATTTAATTTGAAATCGCAATTGGCGTTGTAATATCTCGTAAGTGTGAAAGTCATTAGTTTGTTCTTGGCAAAGGCATTTTTGCTACTCAAAGACCCAATTATTCTTAAAATCAGGCATGCAAGGTGCATGCGATAATCAAATCATTTCCGTTGATTTCATACCTACAGAAAAAATCTAGCTGTTTTTTTTTAAATTTTACCGGCGTGCATGGTAGAAATACCTACAACGTTTGTTTATAGACTACGTTTGGTGTGGTCGATATCCATTTACAAATGACCAAATAGCTGCTTATAAGCTGGCAGAAGTTTTTTGTGGAAAATACGTATTCACTGGAAATAGGACAAATTTAATCTTGCACGCGATTTCAATGTCCGATTTTTAAGAAATAATGAAAGAAACGATGACAAAATGTATAGGTTTTTCTTGGCTAGTGCACATTTTCAGATAACCGTAAAATTAATTAACATATAATTCAACAGGTTTTTTCGATGGATTCAGCGGTAACTTTGTTATTCCACTGTTTCGCCTCTTTGAAAAGTATCTTCAGACTAACTGTACAAAGTAATCAATGATTATAATTCTCAACTCATTTATTCATTCATTTTTAAGTCAAGAATTAGAAACTAGAATTGCAAGAAATGCAGCATTGTTCTTTGTGTTCACAATTATCATTTAAATTATAAAATATGTTTCTACACTTACAAATTGCCATCTAAAATGAATTTGAAAATGTTGTTCATTTTCAAAACTCATATTCTCTAATGACCTATAATTTTCTAAGCTAAGAATCTGCATTCCAGCTGATGAAAGTGCAGCATTGTACTGTAATGTCCACCAGTGTTTGTTGACATATCATGGTGTAAGCGTCTGTTCCACAGTATAATTTGTATCAAACTATGCATTTGTAATTGTAGCGTGAAAACGGTTTTTCTTGATTTGACAAAAACAAGCACTGACGGAGATTATGAGGTATGATTATAGAGCCCTCATTTAGTGAATCAACCAGTGGATAACAAAGTCATCAATTTTAATTTTATATTAATTAAAGTGGAGTTGTTATAAAACAGTGAGACTAATTATTATAGAAAAGCTGTATGAAAGAAAAGGTAAGAAAACGGTAGGGTGATGATAATGATTAATAAATGATACACTTTAAAGTTCAAACCCATTATATATGACATTTTAAATAATATAGCAATAACAGAACGAGGATTCTTATCGATAATTTTCTAATTCAGTTTTACATTAAGGTCCATATATGATGTCACACGTTATTTTTTAACCCTTCCCCTACTGTAACATTTTCCACATACCCCTAAACGTTGAAAACGAAAAAAAATATTTATCCTTAAATACACGATCGTTGAATATTGTTTTCAGATCCTATTATAAGTTTTTGTTTACTTTGTGACGTTACATTTTCTATGAACCCCCCCCCCCCCTTTCATCAAAACTCATTACATTATGTATGTTTATCAAACACGCCATGTGGTGTCATATATGGACGGGCTCTAATCAGATGAAAGCGAATACAAGACTAAATCAATTAACCATACATTTTTTTTATTCATGATTTACAATATTTACGAAGACTTTTATTACTGATCATGCATTATATAAGATATATATAAACCATATACGCAAAGACGCAAGGGGGAAAGGTGAGGTTAAGTGAAAACAGCGAATGTTATAATGGCAGTTTTGCTATGTAATAAATGCATAATTGCATAAGGAACTTACAACGTCATCTTTGGAGTCACACTCGCAGAAGACGCTGGACACCTTCGGCGTGGCGGTCTCTCCGAGCACACGCACCATCTCGACGCCAACGCCATGCTGAAAGAAGAAGAAAACATCATTATTAAAAAAGGACTCTTTTAAACATAAACATTGCAGTTTTGATAGAATCCTAAAATTGACTATACTAATTATTGGAAATTATTGGAAAATATATTCAAATATTCTCCATTTTTTTGGTATTGATAGTCAATTGTTAGTTAGCCTGTTAACAGTACAATTAAATAGAAAAAAATATTGGGAAATGTAGTTATTACCAAATATATTTTTAATAATAACCTTATAATATTTATATCAATGATGAAGTTTTGTAATCTATCAATCCGAGGTTATACAGACAGAATGCATTGAGTTAGTTTTTTATGGTTTTCTGTTTTAAATGTCAAAATGTATTCAATTTAAAGCTCTACAACCTCTAAGTACTGGTGGAACGCACGGAGTCTTATAATATAATGGCTTAGAAAAAAACAGTATTAATTCATGTTATTTTTATACTCAGACATAAATTATAATATTACAATAAATAACTCATCTATAACAAATATTACGATTTGAATGCCAAAAAGATTATTCTTTATAATGTATTTACATCTTTTTAAATCATGAACAATATTACTTAGGAGATGTTACTTTGAAAATGAAATAATGATTTAAATGCAATCATATAAGAACTCGTCTTTACGATTTAAGGCCTTCTGTCAGTATAACCTCTATATTATCCTATTCGTTGAATTTAGAAATAATCTTATACGGAAAAGATTGTTTATAGACATTACGTTTTGTAAAACCTCTCATAAATTGTTTCAATATACAAAAAACAGAATTTTCAGCGGTATGGTGACGTAATGTTGAAATAGATTAATGCTTTGAGAAATCCTATACTATCATGCGACAATAGCTAGACTCACTTTTATGGGTTGGCGAAAATAAATTGGCAGACGGCAAGGTCAAGGTTAATAGTAACTGTCATTCCATTAGTACAACAGAACTACCAACATACCTATTATTATCAATATTATTACTTATTGCCATGAGAGGCTGACACGCATAATACGGCACGCAATGTAATTTAATTACACTGTTAAGAATGCTGAGAGTGAGCGATTTGAGAGGAAACATAATACGGTAAACTCCCGATTATCCGGGCTACTGATCTGAAGGAGTCGCACGGATAATCCGAACTATTTATTTTTATTTCGCTTTAAAATACTATTAAATATTCATAAAGTAGGCCACTAATTCTATCACGTTTTCTTTAAACCATGTTCACTCCCATCGTAGAGAATATGACCTCCTAATGGAGGTATCTTAACAAGTTTTTCTACAAGATCTGCTTGTTACTCAGCTGCTTAACCTCTGTTTTTCGAAAAGAGTATGTATAGAATGATAGGACAGGACTAATGGTTAACCAATCGCTCTCGCTACTCCGCATTATTTTAAGATCGGATAGGTGGAAGGAAATTTTAAACATCCATGCCGTCGAACAGAAATCCATAAATCAAGCCCGCGAGATCCTCAACCGAAGCCAACGACATCGACCACTGTACCACGGACCCGGCCATATTTAATATTTATTAAGAATACTTGCGATTTCGGTTTGTTTACATGAATCTCTAAACAACGATATAATAATATCTGTTCACAATGTGTATTTAATGAATATACATATATACATTTTTTATTATAATATTAAACAATTCTAAATCAACCAAAACTATTACATTATCTATTATGATCTCTGCATTTCATGCATCGATGAAGTGGGACATGTTTTAACATGTTAAACTATTTTTCTAGATGTATTGCTTTAAAAATGGCCACCGAAGGGGTACGTAAATGAAGGCACAGAATTCTATGTATTTTTACACCCTCAATACTCCCACAACGTCATATTTCACCATACAAAATGCGATGAAATGAGACTATTACCTCTAAATGAAATAAGTTCACAATAATACGCCCTCCATGTTATTTAAAAACTGATTATGCAATTATGAACTCACGAAATATTTTATTTTCGGAAATGAATGGTTTTATAGGTACCTAAATTGTGTATTGTTGGTTTCATGGCGTCGTATTTTCTACAACTTCTGTTTGACACGAATTGTTACACTTTAGACCGCCTCTCCTTTTGAAACGTGCTTTCAAATATAGCCGCAATATAAAGGTTTACAAAAATACTTATTTTATAATAGTAAGTGTTCACCCTCCACAAATACTAAATATAATCACAATATAAGCCAAGCAGTAGAAAAGTCAATTAATACCATGTAACACGCAATGCTGACAATAATTCAACATTTCGATTAAAATAATATAATATGGCAAATTAATGAGCGACTTGACGGCCGTATAAAAATATTCTGATAGCAACATAGCGTTAACCTTTTTTCGTTGATATTTTGCAATAAAGGGAACAAAATAAATATTAATAGTATAAAATATCAAAGTATTTAGTTCGACAAAATTTTATTCGATAGTTGATAGTTATTTCAGCTTTACGCCATCGTCAGAAGTATACTTAAACTTATTTTAACTTTGCTATATTTACTGTTTAGAGGATACAGACAATATTATTTCATCTCACTTATTCCAACATCGTAACTTGTCCTTAGTGTCTATGTACTCGTGACAGCAGTATATGCATTTTTATATTTTTAAACCCATTCTTGAGAGGACACAGAGAAATCATATTTTGTAACATACAATCGACTCCGCCTTATTGGGACACCTCTGGCCCAAACATTTTGTCAGAAATAAATAGCTGGCTCTAAAAAGCGATGTATGAGGATTTTTTTTAAATATGTACCTAAATTATGTATTTAATGATTGAAAAAACATTTAAATTACAGAAAATAACAAGTCAAAATAATATTAGTATAATACACAAATTCTTGAACAAAGAAAATAATTTATTTCTTACGAATTCATCAGGTGTAGTCTATCTTTTGTTTTTATAGGATTGCAATAAATTGTGCAAAATCAGCACAGATATTCAGTGTGTAGGATGTTGGCTCCCGCCATTGCCTTCTAACATAAAATAAAGTTGTGATAGGTAGATAGTTCTATATTTTCCTTTGCCTCTTGATAAGTCACATTAATATATTCATCCTCACCATTGGTAGTCAGTCGTCAGTCGTCACCCCCTAATATTTGATGACATCAGCAATTGAATCTACACAGTCTTGAACTTCATCGTAAAATGCTAAGTTGTTATCTTTTGTCATAGTAAAATATTATTTTAATTTTGTGTCCAGATAACCGGAGTAAATTACTAATATTTTTAAAAATAAAGCACAATTCGTTTATACAACTTCCACATGTTTGTGTTAAACATGTGGAAATAAATAGTACAAACGAATTGTGTTTAATTTTTTGAAATATAATGCCTTTCCACCAAGAATTGACAGTTAACACCTTAAAAAATATACTATTAGTTCCTGTTCCTTGAGATTTATCCCGAATAGCCGGATATTTCAATTAACCGGTGTACAAATTAAGCGGAGACGGCTGTATTCGATTGTATTCAAGGCATTTAACAAAATATTTTGTATCATTATCTTTTTAAAGATGTCTCCCGTATTTAAGATACAGTTTTTTCAAAACAATGAATGTAAACAGTGTTCCTCTAAGCTGCGCGTGTGCGGATCGCAGGGTGTCCCAGTTCGGACAGTTTCATAAATTTATTTTTCAATGAATTAATTAATTTCTATTAGATCCGAAAAAGTGGCGAGAGCGATTAGCTAACCTTGAGCTTGTCCCTATCACTACTCTCTTCGAAAAAAGAGAGGTTGAGCAACAGAGTAACACGCAGTTCTCACAGAAAAGCTTTTGTTGAGATACCTCCATTAGGAGGCCTATGTTCCACATTGGGAGCGGATATGGTTAAAAAAAAACTAAATTTCAGTCGAATCCTGGTGATATCACCATGTAACAACAGGTGACGCTATTGATTCAGGTTATAAATAGCCATTATGACTTAATTTGGATAGTGGGCCAAACATTATCAAGTCTAGGTGTCTAGGTCACTGTATCACTCATCACAACATCGAAACCATTAAGCAATCTCTTCTAAAAAAACACGAAACACTTTTTTTTAAATAATCAAGGTTGTCTACTTGTTTTTAAATAACACTCCAATGCAGCGTATATTTGGTTTTACGAGGAGGGTAAACATTTAATACAAATAATATGGTTATGACTTGTAAGAGACGATTATTTACCGACATACATTTTCTAATGGCAAAGCTCTGTTCTTCCGCGCGGTCATCTGGAATTAAAATTCCCAATCAAATTTTATAACATACTCCTCTCCCTCGATTTACGCGTTATCCGATTAACACGGCATTGGTTTTGCATCGTAAAATCATTCCGTTGATGTTTTTAACACGCGTATGCTTTCAAATAAATAAAAACGAAAAAATGTATACGTATTTTCAATAGATGAAACTATGCTTGTATAATGTATATATAATATATATATATAGGTTTCATCTTAATGCTCGATTAATATAAATATAATTTAAAACCTTTTTTAAATTATTTTTGAAGTGTTAATTTACTACTAACCAAAATAAAAATTAAAGCCAAGAATCTGCATTGTGTCGATCTATCAGCGGATGAGTTGAAAAGCCTCATAGAGCCGATCTATTGGCACAAACATTTACATATCATAAGTAAATTAAATGATAAACACAAAAAACTTTCATATTTCCATAATTATATAGTTTTCGCCGATAGATCGTCTCGATAGATCAGAGAACAAAACAGTATTCTTGAGATAATCATATAAATTTTGTTTGTGTGTTATTACACAGTCTTGGGTCGCGAAATCAAAACCCAAATTTGGGTCACGGTTCAAAAAGGTTAAGAAACCCTGGTCCATTTGTACACGATTTTTACTTACACAGCATATTCGAGGAACCAATAAAACGTGTTAATCGAGGGATTTGTGTTTGTTTTAAGCCCCGTATACCTTAACCAATTCTTGCAAACAGTACTCATTAAAATTACTAATTTTAGCCCCGCGGAAAATTGTTTAAATTTTCCAACAACAAAGACATCGATAAATATTTACTGTTCTATAACGCTTCAAATTGGCAACCTACTAATTTTATGAATGACTGTAGAGTGAGGGATCAATCAAGTTGCCAAGTTTAATTTTAAAATTATCTGAATAAAGTCATTCAAATATATTCAGGTAATTTTAAAATTAAAAAATATTCAGATATTAATAGTAAAAAAAACACGCATTTTGTATCAATGATCGTTAAATTAATATTGTTTTGATTACATTGCAAATGCAAACAGTGAAATTAATAGCAAGACGCTTGCCAAAACGGATGGCTAATAATCAAATTGCCAATTAGAATTTTCGCATTGCCAGTAATATACTGTCGAATTTGGTAAAACGTCAGTTGTTCGTTAAATAACGACAACTATTCCAACATAGAGACGGTAGATTGGTTCCTCAAAAATGCCATGTACGAATATCAAAGCAGTGTGAAACGAGACTTAATTTGAGCGCAAAATGGAAAATTAGTTCCAAAAAATTGATTTTATTTTTTATTTATAATGTAGAAAAATAAAACTGATCAAAACATAACAAATCAAGCTATTTTGGATTTCGTATTGCCATCACGTGGTTACAGTGTAAAATTTGTTTCCTTTCAGTTGAAAACAATCTTCAATAAGAACAAATTTGAGTTGTTCAAATTTTGTACATTTCCATACGTTTTGTCACTAACGACCCGGATTTCACCTTTCTCCATCTACGGGCAATTAGAGTACACGGATGAACTCGAACTGACAGTTAATAAAGAGTTTATATGTATAACACAAAATAAGAAAAAATATTAGGTATCACTAAGTCTAGAAATATAATATATATTACATTGATATCTGAATTAATTTTAATACTGATTTGATAACGGCATTTAGCCTTAATTGGAAAAATAATCGCTTAAACAACTACAAACTCATAGGATTTTGCAATTGTAGGTGTTCGTCAGAACCAATTATCATTAAAATTTAATTGGGGAGAAATATGAGATCCCTACTGATTTTAAATTGGTGTGTTTTGTTAGGGTAAATATTATCAAATCACGTATTATTGTAAGAATTGAATTATTTTGAACGCTGAAGTAATTTATTATTATTTTACGAACTCGTCTCACATGAAGAATACAATGAAAACAATGAAAAATATCGTTTTTAATAATTAATTGCCAACGTTCCAGGGTTTTCCCCTGCCATTTCAAAATTCTCGGGCTTTTTGCAACACTAGCAATGAGACTAATAATGGCGGATTATACCTAAACATCAAATATAACAGTTGGTAATAAAGATATTGGAGCTTTTCTATGGTCAGTGTTCGTAAAGAACTTGTTATGGCCATGTGAATATCCTGTACGCAATATCAAGAAGATATCGTGCACCCATACATTCGAAAGTGAAAGTCAATTTGCCAACGATTTTAATTGAATGTTACTTTATCAAAGCAATACTGTATGTAAGTTAATACGCATGTGTGGTTGTGGTAATTATAAATACCGAGAATTGAAATCTGACCCTCTCGTCAGTCTCCCGAAGCCAAGCACGCCACTAAATAAAAACACCGAAGAGACTAAACGTTACTCAGAATCGTAATTATGTATAAAATCAATTTCGGATCTCCCTGTTCTGTCTGTTTCTACCTATAATAGGTATGGAAGCGTTTATTGCCCATAGTGAAACGAAACCGACAGTAATGTACTTAATGTTTGATATTACCAAACCTTGACCTGGCAGTCGTTGATCTATTTCAATAGACGGCGGTGGTCTTTGCCAAATGGCACGGATTTTTTTTTTCATACAATAAAATAATAATTTATTGCTCCTTATTATCAATTATACAACCAGATAGGTACGTGATTAAATATTTTTTGCCTGAATCATGATTGAATAAATTCAAAACGTTTTTGTGAGGCCATTAAAAAACTATAACCAAACAACATTATATACCTCGATGTTTTTTTAGTTAAAGTAGGTAAATTGATTGCTCGAGTGGCATTTTTAAATTAAGCTTTCTTTGTTCTACTCAATGAGCTCTAAATTAATATAAAAATAAAACAGTTTTTGCTCTGAATGTTGATTATAAATTTCATATGCGCCTGCTAACGCAATAAGGCTTAGAGCTCCTGGTTTAGGGTGTCGATATAACGACCCAACCGTTTTCAAAATGCACTCTGACAACCACTGCAATGAAAGTAGTGACCAATTATTTCAGTGAAGGCCTTCAAGACCTGCAATACATGTGCGATGGAAGCTCGCTGAGCGACTTTTTATCCAGGGTCACCAAATGCACGCAGCAACAACTGAATTTGCGTGAGCAACGCGATTCGAAAAAGATCGGACAGTAAAAAAAACAATTTATAAATGGAAGGGGGAGGGAAGAGCTGACGACATGGCATTGCGTCTGCCACGTCAGACACTTTACTCTGCCAGTAGTTGGCAAGGTGTTCGACATTTCGGTGATGGGTGGGGAAGGATTAATTATAGCGGTCGGTCGCGATAGGCACCCAGATGATAAAATCATCTATCTTCAAGTTCTCTATCTTCGATGTTTCTACTCGCCGAATATTATTCGGATTATCTCACATCTGACGTTTAAATATGTCGCGGCACTTACCATAAAAATACCATCTACAGAAAACAAATAAACATTAAATCACTTTCAAGGTAACAGCAGTTACCGTATGCACATTTTAAATAAGTTTAAAAAAATCAGACCAAACATCCTTGTCAATTTGTAACTGCGTGCATAAATAATGTCAAATTCTTTGAAATATTTTTCATGTATCAATAGGGCTCGAATTTGTCCGGAGCTTATCGAAGCGGCGCATCGATTCGTGAAATCCGCCAAGAGAAGCGCGACAAAAAATCGAAATGTCCGTTCTGGTTCGTAAATTATCAAAAAACGACTTATTATATTGAATGATTATTGCCAAAAACTACGATGTAATAATAACGCATCAATACATATATATATTGAATTATTGAGAGTTCCGTTTCGCAAACAAAATCATTTCGAACCCTTATGAATCAATATCAGTTGTTGCTTTGTCGCACAATTTGATCATCAATGTGACGTAAAATGTCAAAGAGAAAAAAAGAAAATAAATAATTATAAAAACCCGTGAATAAATAATAGTACATATAATTTAATATTTTTTGGGTAGTTTTGAATTGTAAAAGAAAATATTAGTTGCCCAACGCATCTTTTATGAAATGCCCAGGATACATTTTGTTTCCATTAGATACAAGTTTACAATGTCCATTCAACAAAACATTTTGTCAAAAATATCAAATAAATAAATACAGCTTTCAATATAATCAGATAAAACGTCAAAAATATAAATTTGTCGATAAAACATTGTATAGTAAGTGAGAACTTATTTTATTTTGCAATTGAAATCCGCCATGATTCTTTCTCTGGTTTTCATTTTATTTTTTTGAATGACGTGATATAGCGTTTCGTTATTTCGTTTTATTTTTCGTCCAAAGTAGCTTAAACGTTCTCTTTTTAAATAATAAAAAAACGCAGGTGCTGTCAACATCAAACTTATACAAAGAATCGGGAAATCTATTGAAATATATGTTTTATTTTTAAAATAATTTTGCTCAAATACTTACTTTCTGTGTTTTGTAAACCACTGACTCAGCATAATTATGTTAATAATTTATTTAAACTTTTCGCATAGCGTTCGTGCTTGCATAATATATCATATTTAATAGCCAATTAGATTAATTTCATTCCAGATTACGCTATTTTTGTAGCGCGATCATTTGATATTGTATTGGATAACCGCTATATTATCAGCATATTCAACATCACTGTGACGTTTCAAACCTTCGTTGACATCTCAACCATGTTCTGTATCTCATCACATGTTATACAGAAGGCAGTATCTTAAGGGACAAATTAATTATCATAAATGTGTCGGTGCAGATCAAACGCGAATATCCATCCCCAAAGGATTTAAACCTGAGATAATCGTAAATATATTTGTTTACATAAATTAAAACAAAAATATGTTTAACTAAATGATGACATTTTACAATCTGATCGTTATTATACAATGGATCCGACCAATGTTGTGTTTGAATCCAACTTAGCGTGGAGAAGGTCATAAAAGCAAAGTACGCTAGGGCAAAGTATGATGAGGACAAGCAGGTGTGCGCGAAATGTTTAAATATTTAATTTAATGATTGTTAATTAGGACACGAGTTTCTGAAAACAAAAGTATAGACAAACTTAATAATGTTCGATGCAATCAGCGCTTGCTTTGTAAAAGAATGGTAGCATTTTTATTCTTATCAATTTTTTAAGGGTTAACTAATTTACGTATTCGGAAATATATATATGTGTTCGATCGTTTAGCGCAGTTTACCTTTACTTTATTGAAGCCACTGCCTCCTTTACCACGGTAAAATTATCCAACGCCTCCCCCCCTCAATTAAAAATGAAATTTAAAAACTACACTACTGTTTATACGTATTTCTTGAAATAAGTGTCAATTTTTTAAAACTAATTTTAATACAAATGAACTCGAATATACACTATTGCACAGAAACGATCGAGCCCGTCTATAATACACGATTGATTGTATCATTTCAATATACAATGACGCCATCATCTATTCGGATTTCAACAGCGTATTTATATTGTTAAAAATGTAAATACCGCCCCCTTAAGAAATACTGATTTAGTGCAAAGAAGATTTCAAAAAAGCAACACAAGTGTCTCAGATAGTGGCAACAACAATGACGTAATAAATATCAATTTTATATTAATGTTATGCGAACTATCAATCGATTGGAAGCTATTATATTAATAAGAAATGAACGCGGCGCAGAGCATAAACACGCCTGGCTTAAACAATGCTTTCCTCGCTTGAATAGAGACTACAGTCTGCTCATCAGAGATCTAACGTTATGTTGAACTTCTGAATTCCATAAAATAACAACATGACTCATACTTTCTGCATTGCCATCATTAGCAGAAAACCAAAGATGAACGAAGGTTCCAAAATGAACTTCTTTTAGTTACAAATAAATCTAGCACACAAAACTGCCGATATGAAGTTAATTTCGAAACTAAATAGGCAATTTCGCGGCCTATGATAAAATCAAATACATATTATATATTATCGTCATTGTTCTGGAATAAAACACAAACTGAAAAATATTAGTTTTGAATAATTGAACTTTGAAGTTTTTCAAATGTTTGAAATGCTATACCTTTTTCATTTAGTTTGTTAGTACAATCCTGTTTTTAAGTAAAAGTGTAATTTATAAAAATAAGCGTGGTAGACTTCGAAATAATTAATATTTTGGCATAACTAACTCAATGTGTCATTTTTTATCAAGTGTTTTCTTAAAAAGATAATGGAAAATTGCATATTTTTATCAATGGACTTTTATATAAATATAATACCACTCTAGACATTCAAAAAAACGAGGCTAATATCGGATACTCGTAAATTGGCCTAAAAGTGATATTTTTCACCGAAAACTACACAAAATGATGTTTTAAGTTAGGTTAGTTATGGTTAGTTAGGTTAGGTTAGGCTAGGTTTGGTTGCGAAGATTCCCCGCCCCTGATTTAATTCATATTTCGTTTTCACCGTAGCTATTTGTGAAATGAGAATGAAAAATACAGCAAAGGCGAAAGGTTGACAGGTCCTGTTATAAAGAAACGTTTATATCAAAAATTGCCAGCTCAAGCGTTAAAAAATATTTCGAAGTTACGAAAGAATTTCTGACTGGAGCGCATCTACAAATAAAAATGATTCAACGGCATCAAAAAAAGGCATAAAAAATTATGCTATTTATTTCTTTCATTGAAGATTACTTATAAAATTGTACGTTCAAATCTTTCCATCGTCATTAGTATTGGATTTTAACTTGACTATCTAGGTCAGGAGTCCTCAAATCTGATACCCGTGGGCACCGCGTGAGATCATCGAATCATAATCATGTTCACTAGTGTTACTTAACGAAAGCGTTTTGGAAATATTTTAAGTATTGGGCGATTGCATATTGTGACCACGCAATAGGTCAGACATCTCCGTCAAACGTTGCGAGTTACAATATGTACGCGTTAATTTCTTTGAGTCAGTGTGTACGAGATCTTACGGATTAAACTCAGTTCCGAGTCCATTCGTGCGCTCGAATGCCTGAAGATGCCGAAAGGCGAAACCCGGGTCGTTAATGATTAAATACATGGAAGTGTACAAAATCTCAATAATTCAAATTTGATATTGAAATTCCATCAAGCACCCTCAGTCGATGTCTTAAATTATATAAGTTTTTCATTTTCAAGTTTAAAGAAGAAGAAAACCTTAAATAAAATTTCTTATAGGCATCATATTAGATATCGATCCAGAGAAAATATCAAATTCAAAAGTAGATCACGATGCAAAAAGGTACCTTACCTAACCTAACCTAACCTAACCCGACCATTTTTGCATTGGGAGCTACTTTTCAATTTAAAGTTTTCTCGGGATCGACTTCTAGTATGATTCATATAGGAATGTTTGAAGATGGGTCCTTTGCTATAATAAATCTGATGTTAAATATTCTAAGAATATGCGTTATCGAAATGTTTACAAAAATATCTTGAAAACCGTTGTCAAAGAATGCCGTGACCATTCATTAATTCCCTAAATTAACAGATGAGCACGAATTAAGTCGAACCGAATAGTCCCGCTGGGATTTTATTTTACACCATCGGCTCTAAATATTTTTATATAAAATAACATATTTTTTTAAAATTCACGGAAGTTTTCGGGATCGACCAAATTTTGCTTTGGGATCGATCGGTTGGGCATCCTTGACGTAGAGGATTAAATGGCATTCATTTTGACAATTAAAACAGAAAATCATCAAAAACTGACCGAATGCATTGTCAGTATTCCGTTGATAAGATATTCTCAGACAGTATAAAAATTCACAGATCAATTACGTACAATTTGGATAAATTCGTCTTACGTAAAATTTATCGGCTTTTTTACGGATGAAAATAATTTTAATTTGTGCATACAGGGGCGATACAAAAACGTTTAACACCACTGATCTGTGTACATACGTAACTACTAAGCATTGAAATTAGTACACCAGATGGCAGTCGAGTAGAAATATTATTTTTTAAACTTTAATTAATGACATAACGGAGCAATCTTTCACCGCCATTTTGATACTAAGCTTATAACCTCTAAGCAGAATAATAAATCATTTATAATTGTTTAAAATATATTTTTAAGTTTGCAATGGTTGGTGTTCGGTCATGAGAAGTCTTTCACGCTCGGGTTGCCTTAATTTCCAAAAATTGTTATAACTGTAGCAGCGAACCGTTAGTTGGCCATTTTTTTCATCCCAGCACCGGATCATCATCGCTTTGTCGCTGTGGGACAAAATTTGATTTGATTTTGGTACTTACAAGATGGATGTACCAAAATCGCGCGGTAAAATATGAAAAGAATAATTGTAAGCAAAAAGTGTGCACTCACTGAAACAAACGATTTTATAATTCGATACTTCCAAATCGAAGATGTTAACATTATGAATTGTAAATTACAGGTGTTTTAGACTTACGACAAGGTTCCGTTCCTTCACCTTGGGCGTAAGTCGAAATGGTCGTAAGTCGGATTTCATACAAAACATAATTGTAAATCAAAGGTGTGTACGTAAACAGGTTATATTTCTGATTGTTTACTTCATTCAAGTAGATAATTACATACATAATATCGAGGTTATACTGACAGACGGCAGTCATAAAAATAAGTTCTGAAATAATCGTACTTAAATAATTATTTTGTTTTCGAAGTACTCTCTCTCCCAAGTACGGTTGTTTGTGATTTGAAAAGATTTCTTGCATATTATCAAGAATAATCTCTCTGGCATACAAATCAAGTTACTTAGGACAAAAGCGGTGGCGAATTATGTAGACGCCCGCACTGTGTGGATGCATCGAGAATAAGATAGGTATACCTAGCAAAGTAAAATAGTTCTAACGCAATAGCGTGATGCCGAAATAGCAACTTATGCAACTAAATATTTTATTATTTTAACCTTATTAAATTATTATCTTTTAACTTGTCTATGATAATGACTAATTTCAGCAGATTAAAGGGGCGATAAGTTTGTGTTCCTGGCTTTTAACAAAACCTCATAACAGACCCCTCTACTGTAGGGACTCCCAACCTTTTTACCCCATTGCCTCTTTTCATACACCTATGTTCGCAAAATTATTTTTTAATTTTTAATTAATGACGTAACGGCGCAATCTTTCACCGCCATTTTGATACTAAGCTTATAACTCTAAGCAGAATAATAAACCATTTATAATTGTTTAAAATATATTTTTAAGTTTGCAATGGTTTATGTTTGATCATGAGAGGTCTTAAACGCTCGGGTTAACTTAATATCCAAAATTTGTTATAACTGTAGCAGGGAACCGTTAGTTGGCCATTTTTTCGCTCCAGCATCGGATCATCATCGCTTTGTCGCTTTTTGACAATTCCCCTTACCAAGATAGTGGAACTCGGAGGCAAAATGTGCATTTCAAATATTATGCGTATATTATGTTTTTACTACCTCTGCTATCCTACTGAAACTATAATTGAAGTCCGGGAAGCGGGCTCCTAGTTTCCTAATTAAAGTTCTTGCTAGGGTAGGTACAGACCAAGTCTTTATATCCTTTCTCACATGTAAGCTGACTAAGCAATTATATCTAAAAAAAAATCCGTCAGCTGAAGGTTGTGTGTGGAAAATACGATAATGATTGTCATTGAATCATTAACAAAAAATCAATTCTAACCAATAATTGCTCGTTATGTTATATTGAAAATCTTTAATACACGGCAGCAATTCCCGCCCTGAGTTGTAACATTTTCCCCCGGGGGGAATTATAACCGGTTGGGTGCCCCTCCTCCATTGGAGTTTCACAATTATTTAATTAATTTTGGAGCAGAGATGTTTCATCGGAGTGTAAATACAGCAAAATTAATAGGAAATAATAAAAAAAAAGATTGACATTTTCAGGCGATGAGTTAATGACTCATGGAAGCTCCGCAATGCTCATATAAAACTTCTTCAAGCATACTGTTACGGTTATGCCCGTCAACAACAGAGACGCAATAGCACGTAACTCCAAGCAGAATAATATGATATAGTTATAAATAAACAATACAGATTATATCAAGATATAACGTAACACCGTTAATACTAAGGAGGAATAATATTCGAAAAATTTATCAAATAATCGAATATAGAATACATATTCGAATATATGATTAGAAACCCTACTTCCAATACGAATTTTTCCGTGTCGAAACTAGAAAGGTAGGTACCTAAGTAAGTACGGTGTGATTATCTTTTAGCAAATAAATGCTGCAGTCGACATTTTAAAATTGCCTTTTTGTATATCGATCTGATAAGTTTTGTTTTTTTGAATTTGTAATATTCATGACATGACAGCTTTCGCAAGGCGCGAATACGACGACATTTGTCATTCTTTACGATAAGCAATAAACAATATTCAATAAACCTAACAAACTCTTAGATACATAAATAAATAACAAACTTATACGACCAATAAAGACGAGAAAAGGAGATATTTCGAAAAACGTTTTACTCAATACCCACCCACGTTTTAACGGTGCAGTAAGGTACTGTTTTTATGATGGATTGCGGCATTTATTACGACTAATAAGTCAATAAACTAATGCAATAAATGATTGAAAAAAATAACTTTTTCCTATTATTGTTGATTATAATAACATAGTTTGTGGTTTCCAGCACTTTGCATAGAATAAAATAGTCGGTCTTGAATAATTGGTCTCATTGGATTTAACCTGGAGATGACGAGTATTATTTTTTTCTATGAGCAACGTTCAATTCGATAAATTTTATGTAATCATTAATTTTGCCTGTCGCATTTATTGCAGTTGTTTTTCAATTCTCTCATCGCAAAATAGAAAACTTTTTGAAGAATTTGATTCAATAAAATTTTCAAAAATCCCCTGCGGCACATTATTACTGTTTATAAATGGCATTCATCACTGAAGATCTGACTTATCTACGGTCAAACAAATGGCATTAATTTCATACTCCACAACGACCTCCCAGATTGTATATTAGAGTCTTATTGTTTATGGTTTTTTAAATTGCCATATTTATTTTATTTTCTCCCTAACACTAGTTGGATAGGGTAACATTTTCCGTTTTTGAAATAAGAATTGAGCGAATGGTGCACAAAAACAGCTGATCATCCTACCTTCAATTAAATTACTTTATAATGTACCTATATATATAATGTTATCATCCATATTACAGGTATTAGGTACAGGTATCAGGTACAGGTAAATTTTAATATTATTTTTGTGAACAATAAAAAGTTCCTAGCTTCTTAATCGCAGTTGTTTTGAAATAAAAAAAAAACGAACAACAGTAATATCAGCATTTAATAAATATCAGACAGCGAATAACTTTGTCTCGGCGTAAATATTTTAAATTTAGAAATTACGCAATACAAACCCAGATAGTCATGGATCAATATTTTCCGATACTACATAGAGTCTACGCTCATGTTTTAAGACAGTAGACATATTTTTAAAACATACAAAAAGTTTGATAGCATGGTTTCACAAACCAGGGCTGGTCTCGAATAATACGTAAGCATTATTAACTAACAAATACAATACTATTTTACAAGCGCAATACTCAAGAGTGCATCCTGTATTTTAATAACGCGCTAAAATGAGCAAGTCGTTTTGGAATGTCATTAACACTGTTGGTAACAGGACGTTTATACAACATGTTTGTTATTCAATATTGTTTTATTAGTGGCCTATAGTAAAAACATCCTTCCCAATGCTGTTTCGAGATTAAGGGTTCGTATTTCCGAACGGATATTTGAACAATTCGATTGTTCGATCATTTGTTTTGTTTGTTTAAAATATATTTAAATCTGTGATGATTTCATCGATCCCTATCGTACACAATCTTCAAAACGGTGTAGAGAGAGCCACGCGCTTTTAATAATTCCTAACTTAGCGTTACCCATATACCTTTTCCCGTTTTCTGACAGGAAAACAAACGATTGTCATAAAAAGAGGCAACTATCCAGTGTTGTGTTTATCCGATGTGGTTACATGTGTATTGTAACAGTTGCGCCAAATTTCATAGGTAAATTTAAAAATCCATTCGCGGTTTATTGGCTTAACGAAACGTAATATGAAAACGTTTGACTGGCGCCAGATAGGAGTTATTTCAATGATAATGTTACTCCATTTTTAACAACAAACCAACACGAAATGTCAAACTAGAGTCCAACAACTTACGACTGATCGCTTGCACGCAACTATGACATCATCGATATTGACGGTTTATTTTTTTAACCGGTATTTTGTGCTCTTTAATATTATTGCAAGACCAAAAATGATTACAGCGAAGTGACCGTTGAACAAATCACATCCTTAAAACAATAATAAAGTATTTTTGTAAATAAATAATAGTACTCGCAAGAAACTATACAAACATTTGGTGTCTGTATTTCTTGTATAACTACAGCCGTGAAGATGCACGATATTATAACAATATATTATATTTGTCTTGATTTATATATCTCTCTGTCTATCTCCAACGTATTTATATATTGAGTACAAAACCGTAAAAAATGAAAGTCATTTTATTTGTAATATTGAATACTTTCCGGATAGATGGTATCACGAAATCGAAGGCACAGTTAATGGACGAATCAATTTCCTAATAAACGCCTGGCTACCCGCAACCATAACTGCTTGTAGGTACTAGACATATACAGATTTTTCAATTTCGTACTGCACGCTAATATAGGCCTTATTATATATATTGTCCAGTAGTAAAATATTATTTTTAGGGTTTCTCAATTATTAACGAAGAATCAAAAATTCAGATGATTTTTCTAACTAACAAATATTATCTTACTACAGTCATCAAGAATTACTTCTGGAGAAATGTCTCTGAAAACTTTTATATGTGAAATTTGAATTATTGAAATTCCATCGAGAACCCCCTTAGTCGATGTCTTAAATTTTATATGTGAGTTTCAAAGTGAGCACGGAAAAAGATTCAGAATATTCGGAAAACGACTGTATCCGAAAACGAAATTAAATATAATGAAATACAGGCATTTGAGGCTTTATTGACAAGAGCGTTTATTGGAAATTCTATATTCATCAGAATTAATACAAGGCAGATCTATTTTTATATGAAAATGTCATAATATAAACATTATCACGACTAGTTTCCCTTTAAATTATGCCGTGTGTTTGTAAAAACGAAACAGTGATTTTATCGTCATTAATCTCACGAAAAAGCGCTTTCAAATTCGTAATTTTGACAGTAGTTGGTATCTAATCGAAAACCCTTTAAATAAGTATTAATCTATCTTATTCGGTGCACATTTGTAATGATTCACAATAAAATTATTCCATCTCTAACTGCCTATGCGTATACATACGCATAATGTGAGTAAGCCAATGTCTGTTGGTTGATGGCGCATTGACAATAATAAATACATTTATGATACCATCTAAAAGGAAAGAACCAAATCAACTCTACACTTATAACGTTAAATGATTGATTGGTAATAGTGTAATATAATAAATTAAATACGTAATATTGTATGTTTTCCAGCGTGCCTGTCACATTTTCTGACGTATAACCGGCGAGATATTCGCCTGAGAATAATCGCAATATTCGTTGGTTGTTTTTGTTATAAAAATAGAAATAATTGCTTGACCCACGCAACTTCTTCTGAGCAATGTTGAATCATTACACAAGTCAAGTCAACTTCTCGGATAATAATTATTATTCTATACTTATCCAATTAGTGATACATAATACTTGAAATTTGAGACGAAACATATCATCTGTCAATTAGAACCCGCACTCTCGCTTATACGCAAATGACGATGACAAAACTAATCGTTTCAATCAATGCAATTTTATAATTGGTGGACAGTGTGAATGTTTTTATCAGCCATGCCGACTTGGTTAAAACAAGAGTGAAATAATAAAGTGTCGTTAGTTTTTTTGATACTTCCGGGCGTCTCAGCAAAAAAGAACATTGGCTCCCTATTCATCATTTTGTTTTTGATGCGCCCTTAACAAACGATAAATCGGGGTTCCACTGAAAATAGTATGTAATAACTTTTTAGTCCCAACTGTCTCAATTGCCACATTTTGTCACAAAAACATTTGCCACCTCCACAGGCGTCAATCCAGGATTCGTCCAATAGGGGGGCTGTTTTTATAAAATTAAGCTAGATACCAACGTGCACTTAAAAACTCGCACATTAAAAACACAATTATCTATAAGATGTGTTAATTGTCGTCGTCATGGGAGTTGTCACCTCCCTCTCCCCAATCGCATCTTCATCACCAAATATTTTAGTCTCAAAAAAATGATTCTGTTTTTGGATCTGTGCTGTCATTTGTCATATTTTCTTCAATAACCACTATCCTCTAAGGGCGTGACGTAAAATATGAACGGCTTCCATGTGAAATAAAAAATTGTTATGCATGTTATTGAAAGCATGGCATAAAACCTATTGTTATCAATTAAAATTATTCTAGAACAAATCAGATAGCCAAACTGTGTCGGCTCCGGGGTGCGGTGGTTAACGTCGTTGGCTACGGTTAAGAATGTCTCGGGTTCAAGTCCCGGTGCGGACAGTTTCATAAATTAATTATTCAATCAATTTATGGATTTCTGTCCGTAGGTATCAATGTTTGTGATGTCCGAAATTCCCTCTCACACGTCCAATCCTAAAAACGGAGGCGTAGCGAGAAAGATTAGCTAACCACTAAGCCTGTTCTAGCCCTATCCTTTTATCCCTACTCTCTTCGAAAAAAGCAATCAGTTCTCGTAGAAAACTTCTGTTGAGATACCTCCATTAGGAAGCCATATGCTCCACACTGGGAGCGGACATGGTAAAAAAATCAAATTGTGTATTTACACGATTACTCTTAAGTGGAGAAAAAATATATATCGAAGTTGATGTGCGATTATCTTATTCGAGTTGAAAAACAATTTCGATAAAAAATACCATTGCTTTGTTCTTTTGTTTTCGTTTTTTAAATAAATACAAACAGTTTTTCTTTTGAACTATTTCTAGACATGCTTATCGAAAAAATGTTCCGCACAATAATAGTAGTAGGTACCTACATTTTCATAACATTGCACGTAATTTGAATTACGTGAACTTATTTTGACGATGAAATCATTTTATAATCAGTTTCGTTTCGCGGGCTGTGGTGTTTTTTTGCGTTATGCGAAATTTTCACACAGGTAGTCCGGTGAGAAACAACAAAATAACAAAAAGCCGCGTTTTACCGGTTAGTACAGAAATAATTCGCTCTCGTAAAATGTCATAACAGCCCGACTGGTATTTTTGACACTAAAAACGCCAGAGGGAGACGATATGATGAAAAAGACGAAAGGCGAGAGTTTTTCTTTTAGTAACTGCCAAAAATTTGGGTATGCAGGCTTGCTGAGAGAGACAATGAAATTCTTGGATCAGACGATGAGAAAATCGACCGCCAATGACACATAGAGATAATCATCGACAAAAAGCGAAGCAGTTCTCACATAATAATTATTGTCGATTGTTACCACAGATAATTAATTATCATTAACTTGCGGTACAAAATCACTAGTCCATTTGGGTTCTAAGGTTTCCGGTAAACTAATTATACTCTATTATCACATACTATACACGCTTGCTCACATTTCTTTGAGAAATTCAGTTTTGTTACTATTTTAATAAATAAAAAAAGACATCATACAGATGTAAGAAAACAATTCTTGCTTCGGGGCGTAATATTAAGTATATAATTATCGACTGAACTACTGGGAAACTGAATGAAAGATAAAATAATGATTTGTATTGATTTCAATAAAAAAGTGCAGCCTTGAATTATAATATTAGTGCTTTCTTTTTTCTGGTTAAAATAGAATAAATTTATAAACAATTTTTCATTTTAGTTTTGAGAATCATTTCCTTGAGTAGGTAGATCTAAGTTTCCATTTCAAAAGCAGACGGCATGGAAAAAAAATAGTGGGCCCCACTCCTATATATCATGTGATGAAACACCATAAAAATCTTCTCTACACTATTGATTGAATTATGTTCCATGTTTATTCAGTAGAACAAACAACAAGCTTTTCAAACACCTCAAAACTTATGATATCCGTTGTGAGCCCACGTGAGTGTATGATGTTTGGGTTGATCTACTATCGGTAAAGTATCGTTTACCAATTGAAATGACATTTCAATCGACAACGCCAACATGAAATTTTCGTAATTTATTGGAATCTGATTTACCTGACATCAAAACTGTTCTTTTTGACAAAATATGCATCTATCGTAAAAACAGAGAGAAATTTATTTATTTAAAATTAATCAATAAAGACACGATTTCAACAAAGTCAAAGGTAAAACTGATGAAATTTTGATTACACAAAGTGAGATTCATAAGTAATGCGAATTTATTTATAAATCCGAAGTTAAATAGGTAAATATCATACCTACCATGTAAATGATACACGTAACCTACGAGAGCTTTCTTTTGTTTATGGTGATCAACTTTCGAAAATAGAACACAACAGCGTATACAATTCTCGATGATGGACAATTATTATTGAAAAGTCACATTCCAAAACGTACTTGTCCAAAATTGTGATTTTAGAGACGTCATATTTTGGTTACATACACACTTAATTTCGGTACACTTTTAACATCAGAGTAAATACAAAAAAAGATCGATGTGTAATACATGAAATTAAATCGATTTATTAAAAGGTGACTAGTCGACATATTTACGATTTTGACATTTGAATCAGGTGCAGAGATAAATTTAGTCAATATATTGTAAATTATAACCTTGTATGTTGCGTGTTGTTTCACAAATTAATACTTTTCCAATCAATACAATATTTATATCAACATATTATAAATGAAAATTTAAAACAGTTTTGCTTGAAAAGAAATTATGAATAAACGAGTAAACAAATTTAATTAACATTGTCAAAGAAAAACCTTATTTTGACGGATCATAGTTAAATGAAGACATTATTATAGAGATTGCATTTCACGTTAATTTGAGTTTCTTCTCCTTAGTTATATTTTGATGACATTGAAACGATACATTATATTATTATCTTATGACTACATAAAAATGGCTCCCATTGTCAAATAACACATCCTCAAATTTGAATTTAACGAAACGAAAACAGCAACATTACTCAACGAAGCATTAATCAATGTATTGCAGAAAACTTATGTGGACATTTTCGGCGAACGGAAACTGAAGAATCCACAAACGCGGCTGGCTATTCGTGGATGTATACAAATTTCAAAATACAGAATCTTCCGCTATCTTTTTGTTAAAGTTATTGTTTTACGCACACATAGATGCTTCTTACATTACGGATGCAGATATTAAAGATCTGAGTCGGTTTGAAAAGAAATAATAAAGTATAATATATGTATATACACTTTTCAATAACCCAATTGGAAGTCCCAAATCAAAGTTATGGATAACAATTGTTTTATTATATAACTATTCAGAAGGGCTTGGGTCACAGTCTTGCGAATATAAACATGACAGGAGAGTATCAATAATAACTTCTGGTAAATACATGTGGATTCCTAACGGAGTATTTAAGAAAAAGGTTTTTAATGAGTACCGGTTGTAAGTCAATCGCTCAAACTCGCAATTAGGAAAGATTAAGAATAGACGAGCCTAAAAAATTACTTGATGTGAGCTGATCGCTCTCTTTCGCTGCTCCGTTGTACGTGTTGTAATTATATGACTGAGGAAAGATGACGAATATCATTCATCCATTAGCTTTTGGATACAAATTCATAAATAGATTAAATATATGTACAAATATTCCCATTCGAGGATTTGAGTCCTAGTATGTTACGACTCGGCTACAGCGATCGGCTTTAATTGTACGATAAGTAGATATGTGAACTTGGAAATATATTTACAATGCTAGGTAATCTACTTCAAAAACGATAGATTTAATGATGATTCGATAATAAGCCCATGGATAAGAACACCTGTGCATAAGAGTATCTGTAGACGAAGAAATTTCGAAAATGTTCACCACATCATTAGGTAGTTATAGATGGGGTCACAATTCAAGACATTGGTCAACAAAATTTAAATGGACAAAACAATCACATCACTTACCTCTTCCACTGATTTCTTCGAAAATTCATTCATGGATACTATCCAAAGTTGGAGAAGATCGTTCACCACAACAAGGTCTCCGTAGAGCCACGCCAGAAGGGCCGTCGTCCATCGCGCGGCGACGGGATCGGGACCCGAACACTGAGGAGGCGGCGGAGCCACGACTTGGCTCGCGCCGACTCTCCTGGACCCGACCACCCGCTGGGCGTCCGGCCCCGGGGACATTCTGGACATGCGGGAGTTTCTGCCTTTCCCGAGGGCGGGTGGAGTAGCCGGAACGCTCGGGGCTTTAGCGGGCGCCGCTTGTAGAGGAGCGGTCACCACGGCTTTCTTCTGCAAAATATCTTCGGCCGTTGCCGATTTCGGCTTGGCAGCGGCCGTCGTCTCGTCTGTTTCGGTAGTTTTTTTGGTTGCATCTTCGGTTACTGTTCCTTTTCTCTTCTTGTACTTCCCGTACAGCCACTTCACGCAGAACAGGGCCAGCAGGGCCACGAGAGACCAAAAGAAGAGCAGCATAGCGAGGGTGTCCATGGCCGCGTCGGCGTATGAATAATCGAAGCTACATATGAGGTCGTCGACCGCCTCGGCTAGGTCGTCCATGGCTCTCCATG
This sequence comes from Himalopsyche phryganea, assembly GCA_022494535.1. Lineage (NCBI taxonomy): Eukaryota > Metazoa > Arthropoda > Insecta > Trichoptera > Rhyacophilidae > Himalopsyche > Himalopsyche phryganea. The sequence goes on along the minus strand of JAGVSL010000095.1, from coordinate 1,914,055 downwards.
GCTGCCCGGTGAAGGCGCTCGCGATCGACTGGAGGGCTCCGCCGCCTTCGGCTGAGTCCGCCGACGCTTCGGGCATGATCGGGTGTTAGAAGAGGCGTATGATGGATTTGGTGACGTCTCGCTTTCTCCGGACCCGCGCCTGAAAAACGAAACAGGGAGGATATTTTTATCTTGCAGCAAGTAGACAGATAAATGCCCGCGTGGACAGGGTGATGGAAAAAAATAGATCATAATAATTATTCCTACAACATAATTTATCTCGTCATGATCTCTTCTGGAATATATAAGCAATGATGACAATAACTATTAAGCCATGTTTATCCTTCAACAAAGTAAGTATAGCTGAATGTAATCGGCCCTAATCAACTACAAAAAAATGTGAAATAAATGTCACAAATTATATTTTATTTTTGTAAATATTTTTTGCTTGCTGGCTTGCCTTGGTCTTTGCTTTATTTTTTTAAAAGGGGCTATTAGTGTGAATCATAATTACAATGAAAATAAATAATGTATTGACAGTGCTGGTTTCACGGTTGGGTGAATTTATTCCTTGATAACTGAACTGCCGGTTCAGAGTTCATACATAGACAAGGCCTTGTAAATTATATAAAATTGTCAATGCTAATTATTATTGTAGTATATTTAAGGTGGTGAGATCATAGAATCCAAACTTCGTCTAATTTTAATCTATAATAATTAAATACCGTATTTATAAGAAATTCTATTGTCTTTATTCGATATCTAGATGCAAATGAACGGTATAGTTAAATTTGAATTACTGAGATTTTGTACAGTTCCATGTATTTTATCACTAACGACCCGTCAGTTCGAGTCCATCCGTGCGCTCGAATGCCTGAAAATGCCGAAAGGCGAAACCCGGGTCGTTGGTGACAAAATACATGGAAGTGTACTAAATCTCAATATTTCAAATTTGATATTGAAATTCCATCAAACACCCTCAGTCGATGTCTTAAGGTATAGTTAAAGATTTTAGTTGAAACATATCCGATTGGTGGCTGTCAGTTTGAATTCAACGCGTTATCATCTGATAGATATAGAGATACCAAAATTTAAACCTGATTATTAAATTGAAATTTTCCTTCCAAGATCCAAAATGTTTACAGAGGGAGCGAGCCCACTGGAAAGTTTACGGAGGGGAGGCGGGTGAAACTATAATGAGGTCGTTGGTGCCAGAGTCATAAAGGTGTGTGGAATTTTTTGTGGGTCATACCGCGGCGACTACTGTGGAAGGTTTTAATTATACATAATGCAGTATGCCGATGATTTACTAGTTGCTCCTCTGAAATACAAATCCCATTAATACCAAGCTACCAGCCTAATTTAACCTTACTTGATTGAAGAAAATAGAAAAGAAAATATATCACTGAGATAAAGTAGAGTTTGTTTATGATTAACTGTAGTTTTTATTTAACTGGTTATTCTATTTTTGAGTACCCAGTGTTGTCAAACGTCTTTGTCGGCAATGCAGAAATCTGTCCAAGCCTTGCATTCAGCTGGCCTGGGAAAACACGTAAGGTACAAGGCATCCGCAAACTCTCTGCGTCGTCTTCGAAAGAAAATATTTTAAGCGTACCATAATATATTATGACAAACGATTCTCAAAGCTTTAACTAATTGTATCGGTCGGCTAAAAAGTTAATTAATTATTAATGTATACTGTTTTGTTTTGTAACAGTTGACATTCCAGATTCAGCTTGAAAGTGCTTGCTTAAATACATTCCGTCTTGCTTACTTTTGTGTTTTGGTGCAGAAGAGATATAGGTTTTATGATCGCGATTTTTCAATCGATTTATGGATCTGTGTTCGTAGGTCGCAATGTATGTTACGTCTAAAATTTCCTCCTAGCCATCCGATCCTAACAACAGAAGGGTAGCGAAAGCGACCAGCTAACCACTAGTTCTGTCCCAGCCCTAAGCTTTTATCCCTACTCTCATCGAAAAATGCGAATTTGAGCAACTGAGTAACAAACAAACTTGATCCTGCTCTATAATACACCGAAAAATGAATGAATATCAACCATTTTCATGAATTTCTTTGTTCTTTATCTGTTGACATCATTTACAAATAGAGCTGCATGGTAATTTTGAGAAAAGACACATCCTTATTGATAACAATTTTAAAAATACAAGGACATTACAGTGTACATAATAATATATGACACATAATTCTGATTCATTCAACGCCTTACTCCTTATGTTTACAACATAAGTACATTTTAAATAATTGAAATCAATATGTACGATAAGTAATATTTTATATAGATCGATAGCACGTCACGTACTATTGATTCAAAGAAACAGTCTTTTTATTATTATCGTTATTTGCGTAACTTATTTTTCAACAAAACGTGGGATGGTTCTTTCATACGTTAGTTATACAAATATGGAATATCTTACGCAAGCCTTTACTAGCTTATTGCATTATAATATATATTATAGATACATATGCCAAACAGATATCTATTTATTCTATGTATCATAGTAAGAAATGAATGGACATATGGCTGTTACATGTATTGCGTTTAAACACGTTTGACATTTCTAAAAATGTTCTAAATTTCAAAATACAAATCAAATATGGAACACGTGTAGAGACCACCCCTGATAGTAGTCTGACAGTAGTTTATTTATCATAATTATTCAGTAATCTTGAATGAATCCCTAAGTGAATAACTATAATAATATATTCCTCATATTGTAATATTAACCAAATTGCGGAGAGAATAAGAATATCGCCTACAACCTCGTGCAGTTTCAAATTGAAATAACTTTTTAATAATCCTTTAGATTCAAGATTTCGTTATTTTAATTGCAAATCGACAATCTTCTATCGTTCGATCACATTAGTTTTTCTCCGTAATGGGAAAAAAATTATGGGGAATATAGATTGACACTCAGTGATGAGGATGAGTCACAAAACCTCAACAGCGGGTGTCAATCCTCATCTTAGGTCACAAATTGTGACATAAGAAAACGTGTGTGGAAATACATTTTTTTTCAAGGCAAAATCCAAATGGCCGCTGCTTTTTTGGATTTTCGCTTAATTATTAGGAATTTATTAATCAATTTCCATCATCACAGTAATTGAAGAAGCGCTGAATTGTGCTGAAAACGATTCAAAAATCTCCGAAGCCGATCTAACCCGAAAATCATGACAACATTAGAGATATTGTGGAGGGCAGTGGAGGGGACTCACAAACTTCGAAAATAGAACAGTCCCGAAAACTGTGTCGGCAGTAACAGTGATGGGATAATAATCTAATTGTAGCTGGTATTGGGCATTGCTTTGAAAGTACCGGCTACTGTGTGCCTATGAATACTCAGAAGTCATTAAAGATGCCGATCGCCATGTTCGCATGTTAACGTGTAATAAAACTGCGTAAAAACGTTCCAGTCATCTCATGGATATTTGTAAATTAGTGGTGCTCTCTAAACGCTCGAAACCCCCCCCCCCCCCATTCCGCATTGCAGGCATATGTGCCCTTTAGTGACGCCACTGGATAGGAATTGTAAAAAGAAGAAACCTAAGTGTATACCTTCGTGCGGCGCGGCGCAATCACAAGGGTGACCCGTTTCAGTGACTAATCTAACTTTTCACGTTGCCAAAAAAACTATTCAATCGCCTTTTTGCTGGGTTGCCTGTTGCCATGGACACATTCAGTAGTTACTTTAGTGGCGCCAATCTAATACACAGTCCACAAATTTATTCTGTTTTTAGACAGACGGGGAATTCTATCTCAAAATGCTTTGGTCTTTAAAACATAAACGTAAATTAAATGCCGTAAACAAATGTGTTCTTAAAAGTCTTTAATGCACGACACTTTTTTACCATATCCGCTTCCGATATGGAGCATACGGACTCCAATGGAATTTATCAGAAGCTTTTTTATACACTAGCGGCTTGTTACTCAGTTGATCAACCTATCTTTTTCGAAGAGAATAGGGATAGGATAGAGCTAGGACAGGACAGGTTGTTCGCTAATCGCTCTCGCTACATCCCATTTTTATGAAGAGGTGTATGGGAGAGAATTTTAGACATCACAGACGTCCATGTCTTCAAACATAAATCCATAAATTGATTGAAAAATCAACTTATGAAACAGTCCGGATTCAAGAACAGTGAGCACTGCAATCGAACCCAACGACATTGATCACTCGACCACGCACTCGGTATTAAATATGTTAATACAATCAATCTCTGCGTTAATTTATTTTTACATGAAATTTGTCTGGAGATGCTTCTGAAAGTTTCGAAACACATTCCACACGACTTAAAGCTGTATTTCCACAGGGTAACCGATAGGAATTACTAACTGTTGTTATTCATGGATAAATTTATTGAATACTTATTAAATATCATTTTGCTCAAATATAACAAAATTAATTCGAATATTTAAGGAGAAAAATCAATTGAGACGAATCGTTATTTATAATACCCGACAGTCTCGACACCTTGAGAGGAACGACACCCAAATATTGTTGTAAATACATCACTAAAAATAGTTACATCAAACTGATGTCAATGGTCATGAAAAATTAAGTTATATCAATTAAATAATTTTAGTTGAGTCAGTTATCATTTCATAATTTAATATACTAAAAATTAGTAGCACTTTTTAATGAGACGTTCAGTTTCTCATGCTGTTATCAGGTACATTCGCAAAATAGTTTTACTAGAAAACTACTGCCATCTGTTAGAAGAAAATAGTTTTCAGCCAAAAAAGCTGCATTAATTTATTTCAGTTGGCAAGTTGATAGGTGGAGTAACTATACAAGCTAGGTACCATATAATTATTATTGAAACACGAAACAACAACCTGGTTCTATAATTATTGGACAAGAGTAGGTACAAATAGCAAATGCAAACTTTTTAAATGATGAAATAGTTACGGGTTGCTAAGGGATGAAGTGGAGTCTTCTCTTCCATTAGTTTAGTAGCTTTACCGAAGTAAATTTTTTCGCAAATACTGCATTATAATGAAAACATTTACAAAAATATAATAGATTATTAAACATAAATATAATATGTAAGTATACCAAAATGATCAAACATCAAACACAGTTTAAATATTAATACAATACACTTATACTGTATTTAAATGCAATTAATATATTATACTATATCTTTACTAGCATTAATACCTATACAGAGCGTCGAACACAACGACTACTTCAAGAAAATCCCTTATTGCTCTCAGTCTTCAAGTTTTGAATTTCGCCATGGATGAAATTCATTGAAATATTATTAAATATTAAGTGTTAAAAAAGCAAGTGGTAGTGTGCTAATAAAATCAAAAAAGAATTTGAAATGTGTCCAATTGTAAAAGGGCTTTGTAGTAGGATTAATAACATCATCAATGGCGTTGTTTTTGATGAATCAGTGAAAATAAAAAAAAAATAGAACCGAACATTAAACGTCATACACACCACTATGTTTATATTTTAATAATTCAACAGCTTCCGGAGTAAATTGTCTTTTATATAGAGTTATCTCACTCTTCACTAGTAATCATCAATAATAGAATTAAAAGTTCAAAAAACTTCAAAAGAATACCAAAGAAATTGTCAAGTAAACAAACACTGACGTGTGGTGAGATTGATTATATGAATGGATGGATTTTTTGATTTAAGCACCGTTATCAGTTTCGATACACACTGTTTATTTTGAATGATGTTGATTAATCGATAATACAGACTGCGATAATAATTCCTGTTCTAAAGATTATTTGTTAAATGCGACAACTTCAATACTTATATGAGTCGCTGAGTCGTTAAACACACTCCCGAAGGTTTTTAGAGTTTTGATTAAGTCACGTTTTAACTGTTACGGGTAGTATGATAGTTTTATGTATCATTTAAATTATTTTGTGTCTTCCAGTGTATAATGAAAAGTAAATTATTCTTTTACATTACCGTTTTATCGGAGTGCGTCAACCGTGTTGACGAGGATCGAGGATCGAGATCGTGTAAAAAAACGACATGTTTAAGTTTGGAAATGTTTTAATTTTGAACAGGGGATGAAATAAGAAGACATTTTAAACTTACAATTGAAAAAATTGATATATCTATCGATAGAGCACATACGTACATTAAAAACTTATTTTATTGAAAGATCGCCAGGAGCGTGTTTAGTGACTCATATATATAAGCTTTCGATTCTTAACACTTTGTTGAGATGATTAGAGATAAAATTCTTTAGTTAAAACAAGTCCCTCTCCCAACTATCGATATAAATGATATGATATTGATTCGCGTTATATAGTGAAAATGTAATTTTTTTCCGACATGAGCGTATTTTCTCAAGCATTCTTTTTCAGTTAATTCAGAAAATTTCAGCAAATTCTGATTAGATATAAAGCGATTTATAAGAACTGTCCATGTGTCATCCATCGTCTACTTTTCAAATATAAATATAGTGTAAAAGCATTAATGGGAGTGAGAGGCGATCACTCACCTTCCCCTTTTTTTTCAATCATAATTTTATAACTTTGCAAAAGCGATTTCATTTCTTTACAAATATTGAATTAAAAGAATGGTTATTTTAGATCAGTTTTGAAAATTGACGACACGCCATATCGAACCACGTAGGCGCCGAAAGTCTTTTTATCCCCACATAATACGAAAAACGTTCGTTTTCATTTTCGTGATATTACGTGTTTTACGCATAGCAGCAGATGAAAGACGAAATGTAATTATTTTTACATGCCAAATGGATAATAAAACACTATGGCGCACGTGGGCCGATGCGCATTGACCTTTTGAGTATGTCAAGCGGAAAACCACACACCGAACATCATCTGAACTGAATGTAGGTATGGTAAAAAAAAGGTGAATAAAAGATAATGTAATCTTTACCTCCTAAAATTCGAATATAGAATAACATGAGCATGTTGCCAACGCTTTCGTTTTTATTATAATGATGAATGTCAATCGGAAGTTGATTGAATTGTCTATGAAAGTAATAATTTGAATTTAGAATGCTAAGCAATCATAAAAACTTGTTAATAATACCATATTAAGAATTTTCCAACGGAAAGTGACAGTTTAATTTGCATAACGGATTACCCATACAAACGAAATAAGAAATTATTACATATTTAAAGACACTTGGCTTATTTGGTGACAGTTGAAATTTAATTAATTATGTACCAAGTTTGAGCCGCCTCTTTATTATGATACACGAAATATTGTATTGTCAAAGAAGATAAGTTTATGTATAAAACTAAAATTAAAAACATTGTTATTCCACTGACTAATTATGAAATGTGTTTCGCCTCTTTAAAAAGTATCTATCGATAGAGTAAGTCTGGAAATGCTTTTCGAAGAGGCGAAAGGCGTGTCTCAATTAATATTGAATGAGTATCTAAGTTATTAATTTTAATTTTATATTAAACATGAATTTCCACTAATTTACCGCCGAATCGAAAAAAAACATGTTTCATTTATTTTGTGACGTCAAATTGTCTGCAATCATTGTCACAAATTATGTAACAACCTCCCTCTTGAGAGCGCGATGTCATAAAATATATGGCCCTTCACCAGTTTATCGATTGGCGAATCTTTACATGTTTAAGGGCCGCATTCGTTTATCTGTAATAAAGTCGGCCGCAATAATTCACAATATATTTATACACTATATTGTAAATTAACGAAAGCAACGAAATAAAAAAAAATGGATTTAGTCAAACGACCGCACTTGAAGACCTTGAAGGTCGCAAGTTTACCACCCTATTATCCCTACCCTAGTGATATAGTATTTATACGGTTTTGTACAAAACAATAAAATATATTGACCACATAATGTAGATCAGAGGCTCCTAACCAGAGGCTTACGAAATTGATGCCGTATATGAAAGGTTTTCAATATTAGACTTAAATGTATTTGGAATGCAACTTTTGTGTTAGAATTATACTATCTTGGGAAAGGGGAAATCATATTCTAAACAATGCTGAAAAGGGAATGGAGGAAAAAAATTTGTGTGCCTTTGACGTAAATCCTTCGAAGAACTCATTACTAGAGCAAGAGACATCTGTTTCTGAAAAGGTGACATAATGACATTCATAAACACAATACCAGCGAGTATGTAGAATTGATTTTTTTATTTTTCCTTTGCGACATCATTTTATTGCATAATTTACATAATATAATGTTATTTTATAGCAGCGGTCGACGTAGATAAACCGACATTTGGAAACCGCAATACCGCAGGGACGAATCGATTTGACGGGCGCCCGTTCAAGCCCTGCAGGGCCCGGGTTTCAAAACGGGTCTCTCAAATGTCGAATTTTTTGCCCTTTCGCAGACATAACAAATCTTAAAGGTGAATTTACATGCTACCGGTTATTATTTACTCACTATTGCTGCCCACAAACGATTTTTCGCAATACGCGAATAAACATATAAAATAAATCAATTTATAAATGGAATTGCGGCTATATATTTTGATCAAATTTTATATCCGCAATTCATACAAATTGATCAAAAACAATTTATTGACTATCCATTTTTATTTATTTAAAATTTGATTGGTGATGTTATTGCAGCGTTTCCCTATCATTATAGCCATGTGTGCATTTATTTCATTGCTTTGTTCCCAAATTAGTTCAACGAGACAAAAATTGGCTAATGGACTTCATTATTGACATTTTTAAATGAATTATTCTGCATTAGAGGTCTGCGCGGGCCTTTACTCGGCCCACCCCATGGGCCAGGTTCGGGCGGGTAAAGACAATGAAGATTCGCGCCCGGGTAAGGAATTTAATTTTCAGAAAAATATTTCGGACTTTGTTATGAGTTATAAGGCAACACTATTTATAACATAAATAATTTATGTCACATGCATTATGAATATTGTTGGAAATATGGAAACAATAACATAATTATATTGTTTGAAAAGTATAAATGAATTTCTATATTGAAAAAAAATCGGGCTGTTTTCGGGCTGAGAAAAATCAATATGAGCTTCGGGTCGGGTTCGGGTAACAAGTGTGATATTGAGATTCGGACTCGAGCCGGGCCGGGCTTGAAGATGTCGGGCTCGGATCCAGCAATTTTATAAAATTTCGGCCCGTGCAGACCTCTATTCTGCAACATACGAATAATTACGAACTCATAAAAAAGACGAAGTGAAAATATTTATAGTTTATCGTCAAATACACACTGTTGTTATATTCCGTTGGGACTATTCTATATATGTATTATATGGGTATCAAAATATATAAGAATGACTTCCAATAACAATTTACAATTTGAATCAGTTTCAAATCATACATTAGTCTTTGGTTCATAATTGATTCCAAAAATTTAGCACGATGATTTTTTACGCAAATAATAGATCGACCTATTGTCGAATGCAGGGACGGCTTTTGTAAAGGAGCAAAGGGTGCACTGCACTCCAATAAGTCCCATCAAAATATGCCGTTAATAAACGATATTCAAATATAATAATTATACCAATTCACTAATTTTAAATTTTCCTCGTGTTTCCCATAGGAAAATATTAGAGGAAACGATGATCAATAAACACGACTAGCAAACGTATTCTGCGTCGATTCAGAATACGCATGAAAGTCGGTCGATGACGCGGTAGGAGCATAGATTCTTTTGCACTCCTTAGACGTCTGAAATGTTCCATGTATTTTGACATATTTGTGACGTTGCAACAGTATGAACTACGCGAAGGGGGGATTTTGTATGGACTGTTTTTGAGCATTGATCTCCCTGGCGGAAATTCCCGAACGTACCCGAAAGCGACTTGACGTTTGCGTTTACAAGCCTGTAACAGTCATTTGTATGAATGAAAAAGAGCAGTGGAACAAGCGTAGTAAGCTCATTTAATTTCAATATGATTCTTTAACTATACGCTCTTCAATAAGAATAATATTTACCTACCATTATAACTTTTGGAGTGATGAATACAATTTATAAAATTATAACTATGATCGTGTATAATACCGTGTAGATATTATTGAATATTTAAAATAGAATAGTTTCGAGTTTTCTACCTGGCTGGCCTTATCTATTCCATAATATTCAACTGTGTATCTGGTTTCGTTTCGTAATACACCTTCCTCTAATATTTTTTATATTCTTCTATATTGAATTCTACAAATTACTTTCCCAAAAAAATACTTATGCGAAAAATTTCCGGCTTAATACAGAATTATTCCAATTGCAGACATTAATACGGTAACCTTAACATATGATTTCACCGAGGAATTTAAACTTAAATTGAACTAACCGTCTTATACAGCAGAGAAGATTTTTACGATGTCGTTGGAGCCCTGTCTATACTTCAACTCTTCACGAATAAAAAATACATGTAGTATTTAGCTAAACCGTTAAGCCATTACAAATAATTTATACAATATCGATGACTTCCGTCGAAAGTGAGTGTTACTTCTAAAATTTAAAAAGGATCAATTCATTTTGAGAAATACCACGACTAAAGACAGACAAGGTTTCCCAAACTATCATCCGCGACAACCTGGAATGGTTGTATATGCTGCTAGGGCTGCAACAAATTTAGACGTACTCAAATTCATATTGATATTACCTACCCAAAAAAAAGAAAAAAGGTGGTCCGTCGAAATTAATCCGCAGGAAAGGTTTGGGAAACCCTGGTGAAGAGAAACAGTTGATATCGCCAATATCAGACTTATATTTTCGTATATGTCTGATAGTACTTTCAAAATCCAATATGTGGAGGATGGATTTCTTGCATAAATATGTGAATCTTTTTTTGCACTCCCTAATATTCCTGTCACCGGCCGCCACTGGTCGAATGTATTCTGTAGAGCGTGTGTTAGAGATGAGCATGCATGGGCCTTAATTTTATAAAATTACGCGGTCCGGGCCCGGTCCTCCTTGCGATCCAGTCCGGACAGGGTCCAAAGCTTACTATTAAATTTGTTGACCGAATGCCACGTGTTTTTTTCTAAACCAAAACGATGCCTTTTATCATTCATAATAATTTCTCATCCTTTTGTAAATTAATTATTGTTTCAAAATAAATTTTGATGACACCATGCATATGTATGAAATGCTCAGTGTCATAAGTTACCGATTTTTTTTTACAAATGAATTATTTACAATTTGTAGTAGATAAGACTTCAAATGAAATATTTCAACAGAAGTACTGTATGAAAATTAGTAAAACTGGAAGGATGTGGCCATGAAAGGACTAGTATTCAGCTAATCGCTCTCGCTGCGTCGGGATGTCGTTTTAGATCGGATGAGTGGAAGGAAATGTAAACATCATAAGCATCCATGTCTTTGAATGTATCGATTGCTCAGTTCATTAGTCAGGCAACCCCAAGAAAAAGAAATAAGAGTTAAATATGCAGTTATACGTACAATTATACTGATTCAGTACTCAGATGACGCATGAATGCCACTAAAAATGCTAAAGCAGATAACCTTCTAAGGAATTAAACCGAATGTTGATATTACTGACTATACACGGAAAGTACCTTTTTGTTAAAAAATGGGTTACAAAATGTATAAAACTCGGGTACAAATTGATAATATTTGATTTATGGTGACCATTTGCATATTGCTTTTCCCATTGTGTATCTCAATGTGTGTTATTTGGAGATGTCTGAGTAGTGATCTGGACGATGTAACCCTCAAAATTGAAATTGCTCAGGAAAGAGTAAAAACGGTTTTTATCGAAAACATTACATGGTGAGTTACGTTAGGAATCTTTGATATGCACTCCTGTAAATTTTCCCGTTTGCAGATACGGTATTATACGTAGGGATTGTCGATATAATAGTGGTTTACATCAAGTGGCCGGATCAGAATTTTTAAACCTAAAACTTCCAAAAAGTGGTAAATTTATTTTTCTAATTTACATCACCTAGCCGAGACCTGTTCTGCCATCTTTAAAATGAGATCCTATCATTCACTCATTTTCATATTTTTTAAAGGTTACATCAATTGGCCAAAACACCATCGATATACATTTGTGAAATTGTGAACACGTGGACATCACTACTTACTTGGACGAACGTGCAAGAGCGTTGATCACTCGACTGCAGGACCAGCATAGGTAGAATAGTATAAATAAATGTATAGGTTGTTTTAAATATGAGATATCTTCGGATCGTAAAAATGGTACAGAAATAAATCTAATCATATTATAAATTGAGGAACTTTGATATTACAAATTGGGTCGAAAGAGTTTCGATTCGTTATGAATCCATAAACACTACTTGTTTGTGGATTTTATTCAGAACGATTCAACAATAAACATTTCGATTTGACCCCAGCGACCGTGGGGCGATGTATTAATTACCGGCTACTTGTAAATATTATAAATCTGAATCGACTGCTCTAATTATAGTCCATTACGATTTCTATCATGACATGCAATTGAAAACGTAAATAAATTCACAAGTGTCTGAGACTGACTCATTTCCAACATCCAATGATTGGTCACGGCTATTTTATGCCATCGAACATTCTAATGGTCTAATGGACTAGCATTCAAAATTCTAAATGTAAGCAGGAGAGTGCATAATTATAATAAAAAAATAATGAACAAACACATTATGTTAGAATGGAAGTTGATGTGCTTTTTGTAACACTTATATTCAACGCAACCTTCTAAAGCAGTATTAGGCAACCCAGAGCTCGCGGACAACAATGAATGCCACTAACACATGGTTGCCACAAATTTTCCTGCAATGGAAAAGTTGGCAAATCCTAAAGTTTTAACGGAACACTTGTTTATCTTGATTAATAATGATACATATCAATAACCAAATGAGAAAAAAGAATTATTTATTTAAAATGTACCACATAAAAAAATAAGTGAATGAAGTACATAATAACTTCTATGATTTTGAGTTCTTGATTTGAAAATCTTCTAGCTATCAGGCAAAATATAAGAAAGATGAATTCTTATATCTGGTGTGGTGTAGAGCCTGTTCTTGGACTGCAATATAATAAAAAATTCTGCTTCGCATAAACGGAAGCAAAACAATAATAGCTTGTTTTGACGCACTGCGTTACCCCTCTGATAAATTCGCCTAGAAATCCGTTAATAGCTGATATTTTGTATTTTTATTTTAAATCAGTCACTGATTCGCCTATCAATATGAAATCAAACAATTTGTTGCTGCACATAAAACAATAAAACCATCCCAGAATCGTTTTCACGGAACACCAGTCTACCGCGAAACATTGTTTGGGAAACCCCGCACTAACATCAGCTTTTTTATATTTTGGAACTGCGTCATAAATCTTCACTAAACAGCTATACAAAGATCGAGTGAGACGTTGATGTTGCTTTTCTTTTTTCCGTCAATCAAGCAGTATCGCTGTCCCGATCAAGTAGAGCAACCACTGAGTGCATTGGTCACTCATGACTCATGACAGAGCATGGATTCGTTCTACACACGTCTAACCCCTTTATCATCTCAAAAGAATCCCGTAATGTGTTTTAATAAATTGATTTGGTCGTATTTCATCAAAATCATGAGCTTCCAACTTCCTCGTCCAGAATTAAGACACAGTGTCCTTTATCGTGAGCAAACCATTCGGGGTGCCCCTCGCAGTGAAGAAATGTTGCCCATCACCGGTTTAAAGGCGAACTCTAGCACCAGTTCAGATGCCTGGGGGCTGATTTATGAATTAATATGTGAGTCATACCTCTTAACTCTTACGTCGTACTAACAGCATAACTTAAAGTTGCCTGAATTTTTGCTTATGGTCTTTTTTAAATTTTTAGTGAAAAAATCTATTAAAGCATAGTTCTGACGATGGCCTGATACCGAAATATTGACGATTATATTTTATAATTCTTGTGGAAGATATTTTTTTTGCTTTCTTTACCATGGAGTTGTTCGAAGTAAATAACAATTAAATCAATACAACATATGAAATTTGATTTATTTAAAACTCGATGAAAATTATTAGAATCAATTTTAAAAACTTCCATTTACCTACGTAACGATTTTCTGTAAAACATAAATGATGTTCAAGATAAACCCGTAGTTTTCTAATTTAACCTTCGGCTTCCGGTGATTCGAATCGAAAACCAGTTTTGTGACCAGCGAGTCTTTTATTAGGTTCGAACTGATTCTATTAGACTATTGTTGGTTTAAATGCTGGCCTTCGATTGTAGTAATAAAATTACAATACAAATAGATACTAATCTGTCTTCACAGTCACTTGAATCTGTCATATCCGGTTTCATACAATACAGCAAAAAAATAGTTGCCGTTATTTGAATTGTGTTACATTTTAGAGTGTGCACAAGCGATATGGTAAAGAAGATACAAAGTCAAATAAGGCGAGATAGCTTATTATGTATTGGCGATGTGTACATTTATTATCCATAAATATCGAATCAATGTTCTTTTGGCTTAAAGGAACGAGCAAGCAAGGTAGCAAGTTGACCTGCGTTGAATATACTGGCTTACTTGCTTTACCCAGTGACGGATTACCCGTAGTTATTAGTGACGGGGCCCCAAGCGCGCGCCTCGTGCTCAAGATTAAGGGGCTCAAAAATAACGTATATATTATAATCCACATATTTTTCATTCAGCTTTCAATATTTATTTTTATTTTTCATGAAATTCAAAATATAATTTTTCAACTAATGGTTTGATTAAAACACCTTCGACTTAAGTCATGAAATATTTCTGATTTACAAGACATTACAAATGGAGAAGAATTTTATTCATATACGAAATTGAAAATCTCAAATAAATTTGCGATGCATTTTTTGGGTTCTAGGATAAAACCATACAGGAATAAACGGACACAGAATATAAAAAGTTTCACAATTAAAATACTTCTTATCGTTTCATGAGTTTTTCAGCTTGAAAAAATGTTAAAATCTGATTTTTAATTTTAAATTAGGTCAAATAATAACTAACAAACGCAGAATCGGGTCGTCCAGAACTGATAAATAAGAAGTACATGAGACTTTAGTTCTCAGTAATTTCGTTTATTTTCTATAATATATAGTAAAAATACGTATATGGATTTTATTTAACTCTTTAATTTATAATAAAACGGCTGACACAAGATAGACACGATCTTATTTGTATACGATTGTACACTTGTAATGTGTTTGATACATTCATTTTTTTTTTCGTTACATATATCGGTGTCCCAAAATTCATACAAGAAGTAATGTTGATAGAAAACACAGGTTTTTAATTTAAATGTGAAACTTTTTCTACTCTGTGTTCGCTTTTTCCTGCACGGTTTTATTCGTTGACCTTTTTTGTTATCCGGGTAGTAGAGGTCTTTACGGGCCGAAATTCGATGAAATTACCCGGCCCGAGCCCGTTCACTTTAGGCCAAATTCGGCCCGAGCGCGAGTCTTAATACCACACTTGTTACCCGAGCCTGACCCGAAGCCTAAATTTATATATCTCCGCCCGAAGCATTTAAAAAAAATACAGTAGCATAGAATTGATTGAAATTTAACACACTTAACGTATCTACCCAACATTTTCAAATGTAGAAAAATCTATTATTTCACGAAATGATTTCTACACATCACCACAGGCACCACTTTTTAACATTTTCTTTATATCGTTGAAACTCATTTTTAACGAATCTGTTGTATTTTTTTATAATGAACTTTCGGCACATGACACAGTCGACTATCTAAAACGAATAGAAAGCAGATACTGAATAATATCACACTTTATTCATTAACGAACTATTTAAACTTACTATCTGTGATGCTTAAATAAATTAAGCATTGTTTCACGGATCAATAACAATCTTATGAGCTCAGTTTCAGATTACCAAAATATAAAATGATGTCTCCATGCTTATCAAATAAAAGACTCTATTGTGTTCAATGATATTCAAAACGTAATAAATTATGGTTGTTATCAAGAGTACTCATGATCCGAACATAGTCCGAAATATTTTTCTGAAGAACAAATCCCTTACCCGGGCCCGGCCCGAATAACAATTGTCTTTACCCGCCCGAGCCCGGCCCACGGGTCAAGCCCGGGCCCGTGCAGACCTCTACCGGGTAGCCACATAAATAATGCGCCTTGGGGCCTACCAATTGCTTAATTCACCACTGGTTGTACCTGTCCACATCTTCCCTACTATTGTAGCGGTGTGTAGAAGAGTCATACTATGGGTTAGTGAAAGTGTATACATCAAAGATAAGGATTTCCTGCAATCTGACATTTGCACTTGTTTAACTTTTACGCAGCCCGGCATTGATAACAATGAACCTATTCAGATTTCAGATGACATCAAGATAGGGTTACCGTACGTACCGGTGGATTGGGACATGTCTCAGTTTATAGATCTGTGTCCCCGTGTAGCTAGCTAGCTAATCAGACAACAAGAACTAAAGAACAACAAGTTCAATTACAGATGCGAGTCGTCAGAAAAAACCAGATTCTCGTTCCTGCGCTCCCGTCGCGCTTCCGTGACATTTATTTGTTTGTTTCAACTGTTTTAGTTTGACAATAAAACTGCAAATGAGTTTATTGTATTAGTTTTTCATTTCTACCTTCTACCATTCAAATCCCAAACTTCCCGGTCGGCGTCTCGACAATTATGGCAGCCCTACATTAAGGTAAAATGCTTCCAAAGCCCATATTGATTACGCAGTGAGTAACTTAACGAGGTGGGTAGATTTGCTGGATTGTAATGTATGATAAAGGACTACATCAAAGGCTCGCCTTAAAAATGAATTGTATAAAACAAATTAAGCAAACAATATAAAAATTACAAAATCGTACAAAGCATGCATTTCATTGATAACAATTTTATCTACAGTGAAATAGTTTTATTTATCAGTAAGGTAAGGTAAGCATAAAAATCATTTTCACAAAACAAAATAAAATCTAGTGATAAAATGGTAAAACAAGTACAATAATTTCTTTATCATATATATTCAGTGCCATGTTCATAAAGTTAGTTTGTAAACAAAGAATGTAGCCATAGACTGAACGTTTTTAATTGCATGAAATGGAAGATCATTAAAAACCCTCGAACTACCTACTGATATATATTTTTAAGGGTTATAAATAATTGCGCTTTGTGTTAGATAGTATTCGCTTGGTACACTTGAACTTTTATTTCGATAGTTTTCACTTTGGTATAGATTGTATTAACTTAGTACAATCAAACTTTGATTTTAGTAGTTTCCACTTGGTCACGGATTCTTTTAACAAAGTGAGTTAAGTTGTAGTAGGTTATGTTAGGGTTGGTTTTGTTTGGTTCGTGTAATGTATTCTAATGCGTCGACCAAAGACAATATATACGGCCTAATATACGGTAGAAGAATAAGTGACATTTCATTACAGCCTCGTGCAACTATCGATTTCAAAGTGTAGGTATTTATATTGAATGAAAACTATTTTATCTATGTGAAAATATTTTTTCGGAAGTGTAATATATTTCTTCATCGTTAAAATATATTTTATTATGTGGGATCACTTTATTTTTAGTGGAAGAATTTGTTTTTTGTGAGATGTATTTGTCATAGGGTGCTTCGGATCTACTTAAAAAAACAGATTTTTTAAAATTCTTGTAGGTAGTCTTGCCAATGTATATCAACTAAAAAAAGCACATTTTTACTTCGCAAGTTTCAACAAATTCATGTTGTATGGAGATCGCTAACAAAAAAATAGCCGTTGTGGTCAACTTGAAAAGGCATGTTTGATCTATCATTTCTTGAATTCTGCGTGTTAAGTGCTTTTGTTATACATAATATAGTATTTTACAGGGTTATTGAGATAAAAATATGGAATAACCTCAATATTTAATTAGATATTAGACGGCGGATATTATCGACAGTATGTTTAAATATATATAAGATCTTCGCTCTTGATATCCATTCTACCAGGATCGAATTCGTTTTATTTGTTGGTTGGTTGGTGATTTATTTACGAATCTTTAACAGATTCTTTTTAACTGATATATTTTCGTTATATCGTTTGCAAGAAATAGAAGGGTATAGAAATGGAAAGGTTTTCGAATAAGCAGGGATAAATCGTCAGTTGAATGCAGAACTATGTTAACTAGCTATTTTTGACTATTTTTAAGATTAGGTGATAATTTATGATGTGTCAAAAGCGTTTCATTATAATTTTAATGTTTCGATTGATTTTCAATATTGAAACGAAGTATTTCTCATAGGGAGATATAGAAAATAATACGGAGTCTTCAGAGCAGAAAGCTTCCAGTGGAGGGAAAACGACACGACGTTCCCTCACTCTGCTGGCTGCCTCTGTAACATACGGGAAGCCGCGCAGAACTCTCCAGAGAGGTCAGCAACACTTCGCTGCCTCTGTAACACACCCACAGCCACCCTCGGCTACAGGTCGGACACTTCCGACCCAGAACAATGGAAACTCAAAGTCTCAAGATCGTATTTCTTTATTGCTGCAGATTTAGGCTTGGTACAATTTTATTACACTTTATTACACTGTTTTACAAACAAATATTCAGACACTTTTATAAGACCCAGGGGGTTTCGGGAGACACATAACACACTTGCTCCTCGGATATTAACGACCGCGGATTTCGTCAACTAGAATTTTGAAATATCGGCACCCAGCCGAAATTTCTAGCATCGACAACCGCGAGCTCTTCCTTACTCTCCCCCCTTTTAAAACAACCCTACGTCGCCCTATGCTAACGAATCCCCACTCTCGACTGACAAAATCTGTTATAAAAATTTTGTTTCTGATTCCGAAGGACGCCGCGGCCAAATTTACATCCCAGGTTTCAAACCTTTTGGACGAGTGCGCAAATGACACATCAACATTGTTTGAAAAGAATTAATTATTAAAGACTTGTTTTTTTTTCACTATATATTGTCCGTTCGAACTTTAACTGAGGCATCGCTACAAGTGTAGCTATTTTTATATAAATGAATGTGTTTTTTTTTTTAAGGCGATCTAAGATTTAGGCTAACGGACTAATCAACTTCGGCTTGTGCATAACAAAAAATGAAGGAATATAAATCAGATATAAATTGGGCGTTAAAACTAACAACAGCCGAACTCTAAACGATGATAACTGCCATGGAATTTTATTAATTATTAAGTAAGATATTCTGTATGTGACACACACAAAAAGGTTTGCCATGGTTGCATTTCCTGTGCGAATTCCTCGAAAACAGTACCTGATGGCGCACCGAGAAATGGTTTCGTTTTATCTACGCTATAACTTATGTCACTAAAATTTCTTTCGAACACAGAAAGAGTGGCAAATTTCAAATTTATTGCCAGGGAATGATGAAATTGAAACTTTAAATAATTACTTAAATTACCGATGGAGATTAAATTGAAACTATTAATAAGTGCGGCGATTTTAATATCTGGCTAATAAATTTTTTCAGTGCTGTTAAACACCATCCCCTTAATGATATTTAGCCTACTTAGAAGAGTCTGTAGACGGCTTTTGAATGGCTTGCAGACCCCTCTCCGCCCCGTAAGTACGAGGCGGTGTCAAAAAGTTATGTCTTGAAATAGCTCTCCGGCATAATTTACGAATAAATTACATTACTTCGAAATTCATAAGACTTTCTCGCCGAGTTCAAATCGATCCAGAATTTTTGACGTTTCTCTAAGGAAATTACTTTCCTTGTAAATGTTCGTTTATTTCCGTTGGTAATCATGGTTTTAAATAAATATAAATGTTAAATAATGATGACTGATAAAAAAATAAGTGTTGATAAAGTGTTTGCACATTGTATCAATATTACGAAAATTTGACAGTTAAAAAAACCTTTTTAAAATATGTAGACAAATTGGTTTTCGATTCGGCCCTGTTTGAAAGTATGCGAAGTGACACAACTGTACGTATGTAGAGGAGAACCGATAACGTCTAACATTTTTCTCTCTTTTGCTCACATTAAAGCAGAACGAGAGAGAAAGAGAAAAATTCATGATATCCGTTACCGCGATATTCCTTTTGAGGGCCGAGCACTGGCGACATAGGAGGTTGAAGACTAGACTAAGAGGGCCGAACACTGGGAGAAATGGCATTTTTTGTAAACTTCTATTATTTTATGCTTTGTACAATATTAAGTATTTTATTTTAAGGTGGTTACATTGCTTAATCCCTATTTAATGGAATAACAGCGAAAAAATATGTATTTATCATTCATTGACTCAAAATCCCTTTTGAAAGTACACCTGTCGTTTAACTGGCCGAAGACCGGCGAAACGACCGTAAGTGAAAACTATTTTTTATGAAAGTGAATATGATCTAAGTGCATTTAACTGTAAGCTTATTATAATATAACCTATCATCATCTTATATATAATAGCCCAGACCGCCCTGTAGACGTTTTATTATTATCACATGTAGGTATGAAATTTTCTTCATGACGTAAGCGTTCGCGGTGGAAACAATGCACACACAGTTCCCACGTACTAGATACTTTAGACATTCAGTATTTTAATTTCAATACCATCATCTATGAGGGGTACGGTTATACTAGTACATTTAGATTGATTGGGATGGCAGAATATGTGTAAATCAGTCGTCGGCAACCTACTGCGCGCGGGTAATTGAATTACCCACTACAACATTTTGAGTTACGCTCTGAAAAAATATATTTTTTTAAAAATTATTTATTGGAAATACCAATAATTAAAAAATCATCATGCTGAGCGTCATTGACACAAAATTTTTCACGCTTAAAAAAATTGAATAATGGTTTAACATATTTCTTCTTGTGAGCAAACATTTTCTCAAATGAAATGTGTCCAGGATGCCTTGCGAAATAGACAATTTTGATAGCCACTGATAATCCAAATGAATACAATTATGTTAATTTGATATCGATTGACAGAAGAAACAATAGACATAAATGTCATAGACTGTCAATTGACGGCTAAATAAAATCTATGGTCGATATTTATTCGAACCCTATTACCTAATTTATGGTAGCTTTATATTACCTAGATCCAGTAATGTGCTGCTATGGGGTCGCACCACCTCTGCCGAGCTGGTTGTTAAAATAGTTTTGGTTCGGTGAGCTGGTTCTTAAATAAGGACTTTTTTTTAATTGTCGTAATTCCGAGATCGAATTTTTACACGATCACAACACTTGTTCCGATATGGATAAAGTAAAAACTTGCGGCCGTTAATATTAGGATTCTAGGTGAAATTATTAAGTTCAAAATAAATATAAATGATTCCAGAGATTATATCGATAATATTTTAAGAGATAATGGCGGTGAACTTCCTGAAATGGCCAGAAAAGCTAAAAATATTATTAATACAATTGCAATAAGTTCTGCAGAGGCGGTACGAAAATTTTCGTTAATGAATACTATTTGTTCAGAAAAAAGGGCAAATTTAAGTATTCGACCTACATCAGATTTAATGACCATTAATTTTATAGGTTTTCCACTGACTTTATGGGATTCCACACCATTCGTTAAGCATTGGCTCAGAGGTCACCGTCACAAAGCAGATGATAGACAAATAAAAGTTAAAGTTTCGAATGAAAATCAAAAGACTATTTGAAATGAATTTATGTAATGTAATATAAATAAATAATTTTGTAATGTACGATATTTTTTTTAATTTGAAAATTGTCCTATTTAATTTGAAATAAAATAGTATAATAATTGGGAGTTGATGTTTACCAAGGTGCGAGCCGGTTGATAGAATTTTAGCAGCACATCTTACATGGGATTGTTCTGCATTACATAATATTTACAGTATCAATTATTACTAAAATTGTGAACATAACATATTTTCATTAAATAAGTAGTAGGTAGTTTAACAAGATTTTTATTTTAAGCCTGCATCTGTAATAAATTATTGAGAAATCGATTTAACTACGAAATATAGAAATCGTATATCATTAAAAGAGGTAAATCAGGGCAAAAAGCCACATGCCCAAAAATATTGACCGTTTGATATTGGCCCACCGAAATTATTAGTTGTTTTCAAATTCATATACTTGGTCTGTATTTACTTTAAGATGAGTAAGATTGACCCAACGGCTTAACTAACTTAAATTTGGGTGACTTCGCAACTTTATCAGTGGGGATATTTTAAGCAGTCACTATTTGGACATCTAAATTTATGTTCGCTAAATTGTTTGGCTCGCATTTTCTGGTCAGAATTTTAATTCAGTTTTGGTCATAATTTTTAATACATTGGTCAGAATTTATATTGAATGTTCATAATGATACGATCAGAATTTCAGAGGGCAGAATAAATAATTTATGACCAGTATTTCTAGCCTAACCTTTTATTCTGACCGTATAATAATTTTATTCAGACTATCAATAATTTTATTCAGACCGTTCATATTTTTATTCTGACTAAAAATTGAATTTTATTCTGATCAAAAGTTGATACTAATTCTGACCATACTTTGTTTTTGTGTAAAATTTTAAAAAAGATCCGAAAAACCCACGGTAGATAGGTCACACCAGAATTTACAACATTAACATTAATTTCAAATATTTTGCTTCAGATTGATTTAATAAATAAAAAGACAAATCATTCACGCTTGCTGTTTTGCCCATCACAACGATTGCAATTGAAAAATATAATAAATAAACCTACTTTATTATATTTATGTATTAATTTCTCTGTCTGTCTGTAACGCAAAGAACAACACTACAATTGCGTAAAGAGAGTGTCTGTGTGAGTGAATATTGGCAGATAATACTGCTACCTGTTTTATAATATTACTGATAAAATAACATAAGGAGTAAACGATATATAGAAAATTTTATTCTAAAATAGATAAGTCGTTATTGTTTAACTAATAACTATTGCAGCTAACATTACTAAAGAGCCTTCAATAAAAAAATAGCGTATATCGTCGTTGTTCTGGAAGAAAACACTAAATCGAAAAAATGACGTATTGAGTTAGATATACCAAAATGTTCCTTATTTCAAACTCTACCGTATGACAGAACATACTTATTTTTATAAATTATACTTTTACTTAAAAACAGTTTTGTACAAACAAACAAAATGAAAAAGGTATCGCATTTTAAGCATTTGACAAACTTCAAAGTCCGATTACTCAAAACTAGTATTTTCCAGTCTTCTTCCAGAACAACGACGATATGTTAGGTTAGGTTAAAAATAGCGTTTTGGTTGAATCGAAATGAAATCCTAAAACGCGTATTAAAATTAAATTTGATTACAATAAACTTTGTACAATGACATTGAAATGATAACAAATTTAATTTTGACGGCCGGCAATTAGATCTTTCCGCGAGGAAATAAGATACAAAATAATTTTTAGAAGCGTTGCGCAACTATGTCCTAAACGGCCTAAAAGAAAGTTAACACATTCGCAACGGGAGAAATATGACCAAAATACGCGGAGCGGCGGGAAAACGCGTCCCCCGGAGCTAATGTGTTAATAGTATACACGATGTATAATATACTTACATAAAATACAATGCAATATATATTACATACAACGATATATTATAAAAGTCTTCAGACTGGCTAGGTGAATGAGTGACCAATCTTTACCCCTATTTGACCTCTACTCGAGATTATGCAAATTCGCCAGACAACAGGGTCGAATGGTGGACAAGAATAATGATTATTATTCATAACTGATAACCTGAATCATAAACGCAGAGTAACCGTTTGAATTGGTGTCGCCAAGTAACTATTAAAAGCTTCTTCTTTATTCAGAACAATGAAAGAATATTATACAAGAGGAGGCTTGATTACAATGATCCCCAAATACCAGTTACGTAAATAAGAATCGAGAAAAGAGAACGGTGGGTTTGATAAATAAAATAATTAAAGTAATTGGTATTTATTGTTGGGTATAAATATTTTTAATAAGAAACATCCAAAAGCTTTCGTTGCCCAGTTGGTAATACGGTCTAGTGTATGGGTGACGAACCTGCGGCCTCTATTTGTAAATAAATTTAATTGTTTTCCTTCATTTACAAAATAACGTACTTACATTTTTATGAATGTTTCTGAAATGCGACCTTAGTTGACTTAAGATAAATGAATGCGGCCCATTGTCAGGAAAAGGTTCGCCACATCTGGTATAGCGTCTCTAAAGAACGTATTCAGAAAAAACTACGACAGGTTGCAAAAAAAAAATACAGCATATGTAAAGTGAAACAAACCTTTTGGAAACCCTTTTAGTGACAATAAAGGCCATTTTAAACATAGGGCTGAGGCAAATGATGACATTTTTAACATTACATTATAATTGTAATGTCTGCCGGTTAAAAATAGGAGGAAGCTATATATTATTATAGTAAAAGATAGAAAAGCCGACATTGAAAGCTGAGATAACCACAACATTTAAATGCAAAAGAGGTATGTAATGGAACGGTTTTTTTTACTTCATTTTTACACAATCTAAACGGAATTTGATAGTGGTAAAAATCAATTTAAATGATCAGTCGGCTGAGTTCAAAGCTTAAAAAAAGCATTGAAAAACTGGTAAATATTACGTATTTGCTGTAGTAACTCCCTATTATAATGGAAAATTATTTCCAGATTATAAATTAGTAGAGTAATATTACTACATTAGTTTTATACAGGTATCTCAGAGTATTCATACAAAAACCCATGTATAGCAGGTATGTTAAACAAGCGGCCCGCGGGCCACATGTGGCCTTTCTACAATTCCCAAACGCCCAAACTTTTTAATAAGTAAAACAATATTAACCGATTGATTACTTCGAGAAAAAATTATACTCTTATTTGAACACAACTTAGTTCAAATTTTCAATTTTAAATTAAATAGGTAGGAATATTATATATTTTTAAAATATGAAGCAACGTTGTTTAGCCCATTTTTTAAACATTTAAAACATACTCTACCGAATTAACTTGTGTTGTTCTATAAAATCTAGTGTGACATGCCTTGTCTATGGTTTGTTTGACAATGTATGATATAAAATAACACATCAAACACAACACTCTAGTGCGGCCCTGATCAAAGGCAAAATTGCGTCATTGTTAGTTTTAACGCAGCCGTAAAGTGACATCATCATGATTTCATTAGAAAAATTAGCACACCTTTAAAAATACAATCAACTAAGTACTTAATTTCGTTATTACTAATACTAACAAGTCGAAATTCATTAAGTAATTCGAAAATTATTTATACTTAAAAAAAAGCGAGAATATAAAAAAAAGTTGAATTTTTGTATACGATGACGTAGTTGGTACATATGTTGGAACATTTTTATCTAGCTGAGTGCACGTGTACTGACACAGCAATATCGTGTTTGCATAAGGATATCGACAAAAAAAACTATAGTCATATATAATATATGTAGATTTTTCCTTTTTAAATAAACTTCCGACATTCAACAAGGTAGGTATAAGATTACTTAAGACTTTTGTTGAAACATTTATATCCTAGGTAAGTAAACTTTCTAAGTTATCGCCAAACTCATTGAATATGTAGAAAGTTTATAATATATTATTAATCTTATTGATTTATTGTTTTTAATGTGAATCATGTAGGTGTTTCGCTGCAATCGCTTCTGTGTCATTATTCCAACTAAACCTTGTTCGTTAAAAACACGTAGATACCTCCAATATTTATTCGATATCTTGAATAACCAGACCAATTTTATCAACGGACCATTGAATCATAAGTGACATATTTTTTATATCAACCGTTTTATACAAGGTGTCACAATTCACCTACCGTGCAGTAGGAATACCATGTTATATGAGATATAGGTACATGTACAACGATATTTTTACGCTAGTGTAGCAAACCCTCCCAACAATCGGAAAGGGTCAGTTAAATTTACTGAATTTAGAAGCGTGAATATTTTTAAGTTGAACTAGACTAACTTTCTCACGTTTTCTCGCGTTCTTGCAACTCATTTAAAAAATTCAAATATTTGGTGCATCAATGTAAAAAAAATCTATATAAACATTATTAATAATCAGAGGCCAAACCTGCGGGAAACCGGAAGAAATCCTGGCGCCTTGTCGTAAAACATGTATTGCATTTGTATCGCTCTCGGAGCAGTTCAATATTAGGCGATAACGACTTTGTCTAGCATATTATTACGAATGATGATATAATTAAATATTTAAACTGTGAGGTATTTTACTAATACAGTACAAGACAATGGCCTGAGCATAGACCGCCAATATGGATGATATAACAAGATCGGAAATATAATCTTTTGTAATTTAAGACAATTAATTATCACAGATATTATTTGACAGTTAATTATTAAAGATACCCTTAATAAGCTTAGAGTTAACCCGTCATTACTGCAGAATTACTTAATATATTAGACGTTTGCGTTGACCAAAACTATTTTCAATTTGATAATAGATTCTATCAACAAACCAAAGGCCTTGCAATTGGAAGTTGTCTATCACCATTATTAGCAGAATTTTAAATGAACCATTTAGAAAACCTTATTTTTAGCAATAAAACAGAAGTTAGAAACGTAGTTTATTGGTTCCGTTTTGTAGATGACATCCTTCGTTTATTCAATGGAACTGAGAGGCAAGTTTCTAACCTTCATACTTTTCTTAACTCATTAAATGATAAAATTCAATTCACTTTAGAAGTAGGGGGCAAGAATATAAATTACCTTGGCCTTAATATTGATATTAAAAACTCTATTCATGAATTTAAAATATTTCGCAAATCGACATATTCAGATGCTGACATAAACAATAATTCAATGCATCCTCTCTCATATAAATTGGCTGCTTTCCATTCTCAGGTTCACAGATTAGTCACTACACCTCTAAGTAAATTTAATTTTGAAAACGAACTAAGTATTATTAAACAAATTGCCATTAATAATCGCTATGAAGCGTCTCTTATAGATATCTTGTATCAAAAAAACAAAGTAAATTAGCAGAAATGATGCTATATTTCGGGAACTTGTCTAAAGACATAGGACAACCTAGGAACTGGTACAGAATTAGTTATTTAGGTTGTACAAGCTTTAAAATTAAAAAAACAACTCGCTGATAGTGTTAGACCGGCTTTCTATTGCAAAAATTCGTTAAGCAAAATACCCATTAACAATAAAGATAGAGTCTACTTTAAGAACAAATCTGGGATCTATAAATTACAATGCAGTGATTGCCAACATTTCTATGTGGGTAAAACCACACGTACATTAGATATAAGAGTATCAGAACATTTAACTGCCTTTCGATTAAAAAAAGAGACTTCGACATTCGCAAATCACGTGTTATTGGAGAGCCATACGTTGAATGTGGATGATGGGGTTAAATTGTTGCATCAAAACATGGGGGATCATAAATTATTTTATCAAGAAATTTTGGAAATCAATAGAGCCCAGTTAAATTCCTTGCCAATTCTGAACGAACAGTTGAATCTTTCAAACTCCCCGTTGCTGTATCCTATACGTTGAAACACCTAACAGATGCCACTAAATGTGGAATGATTGTATATATTTATCCTTTCGTCGAATTGCATCCCGTCAAAACCTACAATACTATTATCATTGTAAAATCACTGGTAATTCTAATATTAGTTGGAAAGCGGCAATTCGCCACCCTGTTAATGCGTTGTTTACAAAATAAGGATTAAGGCGATTCTCGAAATTTTAACTCAGGTATCAGTGTGGATTATCCCTAGACTTATAATATTTTATCTCGTAAATAATATTTGTCGTATTTGTATCTTCTATATAAACGTTAGACACTGTCTATTGTCTGTCAGTTCGAATTAATTAGTGCGCTCGAATGCCTGAAGATGCCGAAAAGCGAAACCCGGGTCGTTAGTGACAAAATACATGAAAGTGTACAAAATCTCAATAACTCAAATTTGATAATCTTTTGTGTTATATAAAAAAGAAAAGGCTCAAAAATGAATAAATTAAAAAGCGAGGTTATTTGCACGACATAAACATCAACTTCCGGATTGCAGGATGCAGCCGAAATCTTATCTACGATCGAAAATTTTAAATCATTCTTTTGTTGCCCAACACCTCAAGTTTTCCTGTACTAGCTAGATATAAAATAATTATGATAAAACATTGATTCCTAAACCACTCAACACAGTTAACTTTGTTGTGAAATATATATAATGTGGAAATAAATAAAATATTTACGGAACAAGCTTAAGTATTACAACATTATTTTATTTTAAATTAAAAAAACGGTCATCACAAGTGTCAGGGGTGCCCAACCTGAATAGATACGGGAGGTGGGAGATTTCATACGTATTATACATAATTTCTACTTGTATTTCTAATTGAAAATTTCAATTTCAAGGTTATCCACATAAACTTTTAGCGTTTTTTAATATAGATACAATCTAAAGAATGTTTCTTATTTGACATCGTGAAGAACAATATGCCCCGATTTTTATTAAAACATTTGAAAATTATCTTTTAAACACCTACACAGTTATCAGGGCTGGCGTGAACTTTTCCGGTGCTGAGTTCCAAAATTGTACGGGCCCTTGCAAATACATTTTATAATAAACGTCTATATATAGTAAAGGATCCCAACTTTTCTAGATTGAATGGGTCTGCTTTTTACCGCTTTTAAGGTGTTAACTGTCAATTCTTGGTGGAAAGACATTATATTTTAAAAAATAAAACACAATTCATTTTTACTACTTCCACATATTTATAATGATCAGGACCGGTTTCGCTCACCACGAGCATTATCAACTGATAAAAAAAGGTCTGCTTTTTATTTGAATTTGCATTTTAGTAAAATCTAATAAGAATCCTACCAGACTTTCACGATATTCCATTGTAGAAAGTGAATATTACTTTGAGATTTTATATCTTTCATATAATTATCTTATATATTCCCTTATGGGAAAAAGGTGAACCTCTCCCGAGTCCCAGCTCTGACGGTTATTTGCAGGATCCGAAATTTTACCCAGTCCGGGC
This sequence comes from Himalopsyche phryganea, assembly GCA_022494535.1. Classification (NCBI taxonomy): domain Eukaryota; kingdom Metazoa; phylum Arthropoda; class Insecta; order Trichoptera; family Rhyacophilidae; genus Himalopsyche; species Himalopsyche phryganea. The sequence continues at coordinate 1,885,190 of JAGVSL010000095.1, read as the reverse complement.
TCGAACCCTGCCCAAAGTAGGTACTTATATTTTCTTGGGCTGAACTAAGCCAGAAAATTAACTGTTTAATTTATAACAAAACGTGATTGTTATTTATAAAATAGGTAATATAAAAGTCAATGAACACAAAATATCGACCGTTCAAGACCAATGGTCAAAAAAAGTATTATTCATTCGCAAATAAAGAATTATTTGAATTGTATGCCTTATTGGTCGAAAACATATTTATACAGATTAATTCCTTCCCATGAGTAGCAATCATCAATAACTACACGAACACAGTTCACGGGCCGGGTATTCTCGCGGACCAAACCCCGGTCCGAGCAGGCCTCTAATAGAAAACTATATTACACTAAAGCCGGTCGAAATTCAAATAGTTATATAGTGAAAGCAAAATATTTATTTTTCATACTACTTTTTATTTGATGTCGATGTTTTCAAAAATAAAATACCTACATTTCATAGATCGGTTTCACGAAGGGTCTAAAAATAGTTTGAATCTGGAACCGAAATATTCGATTTACAATCCTTGTTTTTCTAATCAATTACAATGCGTCATAACGGAAAACGGAACTCCCTTGTAAGTCAACATACTACATAAATATTGTGTCAATATGGACTTATTATTGGTAATGTCACACTTTTATTCTACACACACAAAAATTGCGGAAACTCGTGGTCATATTAATAGTATGCGATTGGAAGTGAATCTTAAATACGGAAATGAACTCATTATTACCTAGCCAAACCAAGCTTCGTGGCTATCGTCAAAAACGCAGCAGAGCTGAAGTCTTTTAAGGAAGCAATGATTTTAAAAGAATAGGTTTTATAATATTTACGCAACAATCGAATTGACGCAGCTTTAAATTCCGATCACAAGTACTAAAATGACGAATGAGAAAGCATTAATTTATTGGTAAGAAGGTACATTATAGTTTATTATTTTTTACGTAAACAATGCAGTTATCACTGGAAATTATTAAAGAAGTCTTTCTACACAATATAATATGTAACTTGAAATCATAATAATATTTCGGCTAATCGGAAAATACAAAAAATAATATGAAAGCATTTATTATTGACAATACCTTGATAAACCACATTGTTTTCCCATGATACTTTAATATGTAAGAACGTATAATAAAATTAGCTTACCTTGATTTCAATAGTGGATGTCCTTTACTGAATTTACGGAAACATTGGTAACAGAAAATGCTTTTTACTATTTTATTCGCAAAAATCAGGCACTACTTTTAACAATCGAATAATTACGAATAAAACACGGTTTATCTTGTAACATTCGCTCAAATAAACGCTGTGCAAAATGTAAACAAAATACTGTCACTCATAACATGTATTTTCCAAAAACACTTCGTGGGTTTTAAAAATGTTAACATAAAAATTATGCAATATAAAATATAACCTTTGTGGTTATATTAATCAAAATGCCAGCGTTTCGAAGCAAAATCACAACAATAATTGGTGCGTTATTAAAATTCGCGAAAGTAACTGTTTTCCTTTGTCGATTATCAATACGAGATTGAGGTTAAGTTGTTAAGAATAAGCGTCCTGGAGCGATTTAGTGTTAATGTTCACTGTCGAAAGAGTATTAATTTGATTTAATGAATTCGCATTTCGTTTTTTTAACACTATTCGATGTTTATAAGCGCGTCGACTAGGGGTTGAAAAGATCGATAGCAGGGAGGAGAAACAAAAATAAAGGGGCAGGGTGCTAGATCAATACGACAGACGCCAACGCCGGTTTGCGGCCGACTGAAACAGAAAACATAAATGACAGCCACTGAGCACGGAGGATGTATATTCATACAAAAACATGAACGAGGTTCCACGTTACGTAACGTTCTATAACAGTGCCGTAGAATACAACATAATATAACAGACTATGACTTCATAATAATGATATAACCCGTCCATTTATGTTTCTTCGCATGAATGTGTTAGAAAGACATATTAATAATAATTCCATTTAAATCAACTTTTCGGAAACCAACTAGATTCAAACATGACATTTCCTCGCTTTAAAAATATTCCGAAATTAACATAGGTAATGAAACGATTTGATTATTTTTTACGAAGAATACATCAATAATGGCATATTTTGAATGATACATGATAGCGAACTATGCGTATTAATTTTAATAATTATGAAAAAAAGATTACCCACACAAAATGCATTTTGGCGTGCGACAAATGTACACAAAATAATATGTTGACTTAAAATATTATTTACACAGATTAATGTGAACTTGTTATTATTGAAATATTATTGTCATATACTTTATTATTGAAATATACTGCATCAATTTTCTTATTGCACTTCTGTAAAAATACATTCAGAATGCATTGTTACTTATATCTAGTTTATTTTTTTAATAGAAAATAATTTATATTATTATTATCCATCTAATACCTAATGGATATCCTATAGTTAGCGTTTCAAACTCCGCCGGCTTTCACATTTATTTGAAAATATATTACATACTCGAATTAAGTAGGTAGGTACTCGAATGAAAAAGTAATTAATAATGTTGTACTATTAAAGAAATGTTTTTCCAACAAGTCTCGGCGGGCCGCCAACCAATTACCGCTTTTGACTTGTCCGTGGTAGGTATCGCAAAACCACAAGGTTAGCAGCCATTTTAGACATTTATTATGAAAGCCACGTTATAAAGTAGGGGCTGTCAACTCGTATAAACTCTGGAGCCGAGAATATAATAACTACATGTGAAGTTGGTTGAACGTGTTGCGCAGGATACGGAAATAATCTGATATTTTTTTCGTGAACTTTACTCAGCCTGAACGAAATTCCGTATGGTAATATTGTACTCAAAAAACATTCGGTTGTCTATCTTTCCAAGCTTTAAATGTTCATATTTTAAAACCAGTTTGCCTATTCTTATAAAAATATCCGGCGGCATTAATCTTTTTCTTTTTTTTTTTATGTTTAATATAATTTTCAAAATATAATAAGGCGCTTTCATTAAAATGAATTAATTTATTTAAAAAAATATGTCACTGTTTCAGAACGCCACTGAGGTCTTACTACTCTATACAATAGAAGCTTAATGGTATAGTATTACAAAGAATGCCTTAAATAACTGAGACGTTTTCAAAAATCTAGTTAGCTTGATGTTGTATATTACGCGATAGATGTCACTGTCTCAGAATTTGAAGCTTTCTCCTTATACAAAAATATAATTTTTATTAAAAAATAAATATATTGCACAAAAATTTTAAAGTATCTATCTTTATCATATTACATACATTCATAGATGACCATCAATATCGGAACTTTTTCAATTGTATTTTTATGGCTGTATGGAATTATAAGAATAAACCAGGGATCTAAATCGGAACAGAACCGAAAACCGTAAAAACCGTTTTTTTTTTTTATTTTACGGAACGAAAAAAATAACGGTTTGGGTCCCTGGAATAAGCACAGTAGATAATTCATTATGGGTTATAAATAGTTGCACTTTGTGTTAGGTAGTATTCACTTGGTACACTTGCACTTTTGTTTCAATAATTTGCACTTTGTGTAAGCTAGTATTTACTTGGTACACTTGAACTTTTATTTCGATAGTTGGCACTTTGTATAAGATAGTATTAACTTAGTACACTCAAACTTTGATTTTAATAGTTTTCACTTCGAAACGGATTCTTTTAACAAAGTGCCACAGACTAATTTTGATAGCTTGACTTTGAAACGGATTATTTTAATTTTGTATGTTATGGACATTGAAATAAATTATATTAACATATTGCATGTCCACTTAGAACCCTGCTTCTTCATAAATACTACTCCTATAATATACTAGTGAATAAATTCTAATGAGTGGAGCAAACACAATACAGGCGGCCTAATATAGAGTTGCGACAAGTAAACTAGTCTATGGTGGAAAATCCTATGTTGCAAGTAGTAAAGAATAAGTGACATTTTATTACAGCATTGTGAAACTATCGATTTCAAAGTGTGAGTATTTATATTGAGTGAAAACTATTCTGTCGATGTGATAATATTTTTTCGTAAGTGCAACATATTTCTTCAATGTTTAAATATATTTTATTATGTGGCATCACTTTATTTTTAGTGAAATAATTTGTTTTTTGTAATAAGTGAAAACTATCTTTACGAAAGTGAATATCATCTAAACAAAAGTGCATTTAATTCTAAGCCTTTCATTATTCGTATTCTTATTGGGTTCATAACATTACTAATCAATTTGGTTGAAATCTTTACTGATACTTCTGGTTCTGATCTTACTAGATAATTCGTTCAACTCCTAACATAATAATGATAAATACTTTTCAGAACATAATTTGTCGGCCTCGTAAGAGATTTGCCCTAACGATCAGGTGGGTTTTGATCCAAATCCCAGCAAGGTGAATATCAAATTAAAATTTGTGATCTTCAACATGAGTGACTTCTCTCATTGATCTCGTATGATTTTACAATTTTCAAAATATTTGGTGGATTGGCTGTCAGCTGTAATGCCAGATGTTTTTTTTTAAATAAAATAGTAAATAGCTTGTTTATTTTAATGAATGTAAAATTTACATTTTTGGTAAAATGTGATAATAAGACTAAATGTCAATAATTTATTAACACAACACACAAATTTACAAGTGTGCTGCCTCTAAGATCATCAAATAATATCTATGGAAATTATAAGGCAGAACTAAATGAAGCTAACATAAAAATATGGCGGGTAGGTATGAATAGGCAGGCGATACCATAACACTCTCCATATTGTGACCAGAAATGGAGTAAGAACTAAACAAAATATTTTCCAAATATATTTTCAGCAGATCAAAATTTAGAGATATGTATTTAAGATAATAAATTTTCACAACACTTATATCTGTTGTTTATTTTATAAATGTTAATCTCATTTTTTTCTTTTGCACAGAGACAATTGCCTTTTTAGATTTGTTCATTCGAGTCTTATGACTGTGTAATGAAAACAAACAACTCATGATTGACTTCTTATTAGATTCAACATGTGTCATCTGTTTTCTCACACTACCCAGTATTGATAGAGTAGCTCCACAATAATTATCAGAGAATTTCATAGTCTCTCAGTTTACAAGTTATGGGTTTGGGCAATTTCACATTTTCAAATATTTCATGCACTGAACATTCTACTGCCTAGTACCTGTTTACTTTCATTTTTTTATGAGCATTAAATTAATTAAGGTCTAGTTGGAGATAATATCGATTTGGTCAATTGATGTAATCCTACAAACATGAGAATTTACAGGAGTGCATTTCAAAGATTCATAATGCAACTCATGAAAAAATGTTTTCAATAAAAACAGTTTTTACTCTCTCCTGAACCATTTCAATTTTGAAGGTAACATGAATTGGCCAAAACACCGTTGATTTATTTTAGAAATAATATTTTGAATCCGGGGGGGACGGACTATTCTCGAAATAGACATTGAAATATGTGGGAATTTGGTTGCTAATAATAATTTCTTAGAGTGTAAAACCAATTATAATTATTGATTCTCCAAAGCCAATCAGAGAATTTATTTGGAGAGGCAACAGATACAGTACAATTTTCACTTGACATGCCAATATATGATTTCAAGAATAGGGGTATTATAGATATCTGAAAAATGAGAATACTGGAAAAATAGTTAAAGGTTTGAGAATTTTTTATTTATTGTATAAAAACAAAGTAAAAATTATAAATATGAGTATAATTTATAAGTCAACACATAAAAATGCAGGTACGATATGAAAAAGAGGAAAATTTTGAAATAAATAACTCACTTCGCACATGACTATTTTCTTTAAACGTTTTTTACCAAAACGAAGATGATATGTTTTATTATGTCGGATATCACTTGCAAATTAATACAAAATGTCATGTATTTGCATAAATTACTATCAGTAAAATACAAAATTTATACCCATACCAAATGCAAATAAATTAAATTATACACCCATAGCAAACTACAAGATATTCAGAATTAAGAGAATAACCCGCTGACTGTGAATGGCGGTAGACCTTTGACAACTTTTCTAAAATCGTTTACGTCACAGCAGAAACTGTATCCAAGGTTTGGATTGTTGTTGTCCCAAGGTAGCCACTTGAAGGCATTATTATCAGCACACTTGTCCGGACAAAATGCCAGGTCCTTAGCTTCCAATACAGACATGTAAGGATTGTTAAGGCCAATGAATGCTGTGGCTCGATTGCTGGCTGTATCACGAACTACCTGTGTGTAGGAAGTGGAATTACAATTCGTAAAGTAATTATAAAATCAGCAGAGAATAACGTTTATTATCACTCGGCTACAGGTCTGGCATTATTTAAGCTGATAAAAAATATTTTACAGAGTCAACTCTGTAACTCTGTAAAATATTTTTTATAGCCCAAGATAGTGAATCATTGAATCTATCAGTTGTGAAGATAGGCTTTAGATGAGACTTTTTTAAACATTATAAAATTCACGTACCTTGTAAAACCAAAGTGGCACTGGAATCTTCTTATCAGATGGGCTGAGATAGATTGGCTTGGACACCCCGAAATCATCTTTCAAAGTCATCAATCCCCAAGTACCTGTGAAGATTTGTGTATTCAATTTGCCATCTGTAATACGCATGCGTAATTTCTACAAAAAAAAAAACAAGAAAGCATTTGCTTCTGACATAAATAAACAACAGCACTCCATAAACTTTTTATGCACAGCTTAATTTTCAATATCAAAATATTCATATTTTTGTTTTCAAATTTGGTATTTCAGTAATTAAAAACAACCAAAATACCAGGATCCGGTTTCATTATACATTGCAATCCCAAACTGCAATATACCGCAAGCACATCCTTAGCAGATTGAAAATGGATACAATTATTGATTACAGATATAGCGAAATGATTTATTTTGATTATATCAATACAAATACGGACTGCACTCCCTAAAAGTTTTCTGTGATTTCACAACAAAGTGGCATTAGCTGCAGGGAAGTTTTTTCTTTATACACTTATTTGTTTATAAATTAATTACGTACCTCTTCCAGTTTCTGCCAGTTTCCTTGATTAAACAAGCTCCACTGCGGGGCAGTATTTAAGAATGTAAATGTTGCTCTTTGCTCATAGTTGAATACGAAATCACTTTTGGGCACTAAATGACCTCTTGTCAAAAACATGTTGTCTTTTTTAACGTATTTTTCAGCAAGTTCCGTTGAACCCAAGATGGCCGCAAAAGTTTTCTTGTGGGTATTAGTTTTATATAGATTATTCACGGTTAGTCCAGGGAAGAATATGCCCTCTGAAAATGAATGGTGGTGAGTAGTGTTTCCCAATGAAATTTAGTTGCCATTTTGTAATTCGTACAGAAAAATGGTACTCTTTAAATATGTGCAGCCTCACGAAACACGGATTTAGCGTCACCGATTCATAATGTTAAAAATATAATAGCAAATTGTGAAAATTATTTCAATTATTATTACAGTCAAAAATTTGTAATTTACTAAATATCCCTTTTTCTTCAGTAAGCAAAAAATCTCAAAAGAGCAAAATATATTATGTCATTCGTGAGTAGTATTTCAAAGTAAACAGTTAATAATTTAATGTTGAATCTGATGAATTCATTGCGAATATTCTTTTACTGTCATATACTGCTACCTATATTTTTTGATAATTTTTTTTCTATAAAATTCAGGTTTTACGGGTGAAAGTTTGAGGTCTTTTAGCGTGGCCTGTTGAATGATTCTCCGGTGCTAATGCATGCTCTGTGTAGAGGACTTCGGCTCTTCCTTCGTGGAAACAGCTGCTGAATAAATTCCACGGTCGCGAACCGAGCACGCCTACCTTAAACATATTTATACGTTACATATAACTTATTCTACTATACTACTGTTAAAAAATAAAATACTCATTGGCATATGGAAGTCTGAGCAAAAATTGACAAATGATGAAATGGAACAGTAGTTTTCATTAAATATTATAGTGCGATGTCATTCAAACTTTCGAAATGACCCATTTAAATTGCTTGTAATTTGTTTTTATGCATAACAGTTTCAAAATCAAACCTCTATAAGAGTTCCACCAGTTCCGCAGGACCTGACTTTTGTCTCTAACAATGGGGGATGAAATGAACACGTCACCTGCGAAAGCCTCACAGCAGTGGGGAGCCAATTGCTTGTAAAATAATCATCACTTTGACATGTCATTATCTGGATTAAATCATTAAAAAAGTTCATTTTCATTTACATAATTTACATACAGTACTGTATTTACGTAGAGTATCAGAAAATTGTTTTTTGATGGATAAGTGAAATCATTGAACATAGTCAGTTTTAAATGTATGTAATGGCCGTTACACACATATTGATTTACTTATTTTGATATTTTTTTCCATGGCTCTCTAAGTTAGCCATTCAAGTTATTATAAAATTAAAAGGCTACTTTCAAACTTACAGCAGACTGCGGTTTCAAAGAAGCAGCACTCGTATGAGTTAATGTGTTTCTGGAACCTCCACAGATGGCGGTTACTTGTTCATTCACATTGAAATCTAGTGTTTTACCAGTTTTATGGTTTTTTATCAGCCCACCATTTCTCTCGTACACAGGAGTTGGTTCCTTGAATGACAAATCTACCTTGCAGCCGATAGCTTAAAAAAATTAAATTAACTACAATATCATCTTTTCAAATATTGTTTTTCGACTATTATATCGAATGCATATTTCAATTATCATGAACAGAGTGTTTTTACTTAAGTACGAGTCAGGTTAGGAAGACGATAGGAATGGTTCAATAGATCTCTGTTACTATAAATAGTTAGTTGACAAAAGTCAACTCTCAATACACAATGTGGTTGGATAATTAAAATTTATTCCCCGCAATACTTGACTAAGCCAATTAATAAGATAAGAAAAATAAAGTCTATCTATGCAAGGATTGACACTCAAAGGGTTATTTTGTTACGGTCTACAAAGAAGAGAGATTTAATATTAATAGAATCATTTTTTACATACATTTTGTATTCTTTTTTACTTATATACAAACAATACTTTTTTCCCTAGAAATAATAGAAATCTTTTTACCTCTTGAAAGTCTGCTTTCAAAAACTGGGATGGCATTTTCTTCTTTATTTTTAATATTTAACCAATAAGCCTTATATTCTCCAAGTTGATCTTCAGTAAGTTCGAATGCCAAGTCCTCAGGAAGAGGAAGTTCATCAAACTTTGTCCCTGGTTGATTTAATCCATGCAGTAGTACTATATATGGAATAGTAGACGCTAGAACTAAAGCTGATAAGCCAATAATCAAAAGAACTATCTCAGCCATTACATAATATATTTAATACAATTCAAAATTTTATTTTATTAAATTTTAAAAGTTAATAAAACTCTCAATGTCTTGATTTTCATCAGTCTTTGATACTAGCGTAATATTTATCTATCATTATTTAATTATCCTATTTATATTATGCACAATCATTTAGGGGTTAATGCCTCTTCCTCCACACTGAAAGAAAACAATAAATATGTTTAATTTAGATAATCTTAAAACATTGGTTTCCTTGATTAAAATGTTAGGTTTTTCGGCCGATCGTTTCATTTATTTTAAATCAATTTGTTGATTATTTTATTATATTATACACAATTAATTTGTACTACTTCCACATATTTATAATGACAAGGACCGGTTTCGCTCATCACGAGCATTATCAACTAATAATGTCAGTTGAATGTCGGATAAATCAGTCGATAATGCTCGTGATGAGCGAAACCGGTCCTGATCATTATAAATTTGTGAAAGTAGTACAAATGAATTGTGTTTTATTTTTTAAAATATAATATCTTTCCACCAAGAATTGATAGTTAACACCTTAAAAGCTATTTGTTGACATTAATATTTTTAAAATATTGCAAAAGATTGCAAGTATGTTAAATAAAAATGTTAATATTTTAGAAATGGAGATAATTGATCTTCAATCTGACCTACAACTAAAAACAAGAGTATCACAAACTGATTTTTGGACACTTGTGGATGAGAGAAAATATCCACTTGCAAAGGAAATTTTAAAAATCAAAGTTTAGATCCAGATTAACAAATGAAAGCCTGAATGATTGTATGACTCTTGCTGTAACAGAGTACAATAAACTGCCCGAAGTCATGCAATGCCAGTCTTCATATTGATTATTATTAAATATCTATTAGCAGAGACAAGGTCTAAAAATTATATTTTTCTCAGAAAACTACACAAAATGATACGTTTTAAGGTAGAATAATCTTTTATGAACCTAAATATATGGAAAATATTCATGAATCACGAAAGGAAACGTTGGAATATAGGTTTAACAATGATGTGTCGCATACTTTCATGCCTCTAAAGTTCCAGCCTAACAAAACAAAACTCCGCATATTGTATGCAGAAAAAAACGCGGCCTGACATGACAGCTTGCGATCGCTTCAGAAATTACGCGAAAGTATACGAAATTCAATGTTTTAAGGTAGAACAAACCAGACCAACCCTAACATAACCTAAGTACTACAACTTAATTCATCACTGTGTGTAGTTTTCGATGAAAAATATCATTTTTAAACCCTGTCCCTGCTAATGATATTTACCGAGTAACATGTTTTGAAGCATATGCATCGATAAAATTTTGATTATTACACGTAAAACAGTCATCAAAGGCAACATTACTTTTATGAACTAGTTAGCTTACTTTATTTTTTTGATTATCAAAATAAAACAATCATATCGAATTTTTACGATGCTTTCGATGTTATATTAATTAATTTCAAATAGTACACTCGTTATATTATCGAATGAATTAAGGGTTTGTTATAAAAATACATTTTGTTTACGTTGCGAAGTAGCTGTCAAATTTGAATTCTGACATCTCGAAGACAAGTATAGTTCTCTATGATCTCAGGGGTCAAAAACATCAATTTGGTAATACTGGATATTTAAAAAAAAATAGTATATGGGGCACTACTATATCAAACATTACATATTCATCGAAATAATAGCACTATTCTGAGTGTATAACTAGGCAAATACAAAGTAAGTTGTATTGATTTCTACATCTGATACCTACCTATCTATCCCAAATAATTATTTTGATACTAGTTAGTCTATGGTATATTAGATCTGAACGAATCACAGATAATATTACATTTGAATTAAAATTACAGCGGGAATGTATATAATAGTAAATATCATAGCTGTCAGAATTCTGTCAGATATTTCGGCCTGGAGGAATTATTATCGTAGTTCAATCATATTTTTTATACATTCTTAAAAATGAACATGCAAGTAGACGACCTAGAATTAAGCAGTGTTGGGTGTCATAAGATCACTGAATCAAGTTTTGGCTGTTTGCAAATCGAATTCCACGAATTTAAAGGACAACAAATGATAATACTATGGAACAGGTTCACTGTCATAGTCAAAGAAGTCAGCAGTCTCATTGAAACACAAAATATTCACTACCCAGATATTGAAATACGTGAAGTTTATTTTATCAGGAATATATTTCTATGCTTAGATTGCGACAATCGCTTGCATTTCTCTGTTTTAAGATTGAATGAAAGTGCTGTAAAAGTTTTGGAAAGAATTCGGTTTAAATTAATTCTCGAAAATGCATACTTAATAACTCATGAAAACGATGTGGTATATGTTCTTGTGCGCAAAGAAAATGAAAATATTATATATTCCTATGATATAATCGGACGATCTAAACTGAAACGCAGCAAGTCATTTAAAATTAATCTGTGCCTTCCAAGTTTATCAAATCGTTTGACATATCTTAATATGTACGTGAAATCGTCTAGATACTTCTCGGTCGACTTGCTCCTAAATGTTTTCATGATGAAAACATGTCAGACGAGTGCTGAATCTAAATTATTCATCATTACCGTTGGAAATGATGTTTACTGGACTATATTGAATGACAGCATGGAAAATGCTTTCAACGTATTGTATTCATGCCCTGCGCCTATTGTAGGCGTCCATTTTGAAAAACAAATATGCAAAAAAATATATCTATCACTGATAACAGGATCGTTGTCGATTTTATCGTGCGATTTAAGAAAAAGTTCTCTTGATGTTGAAACTGTATATTTGAATTGCTCTCCTAAAAGAATGCTGATCTACAATAATAATGAATTTATTTATACAGATGGTAATAAACTATGGTATACAACAGCTGATACCGCAGATGAAGAACCGCTTGTTAAACATACTGGCCTCAAAATAATCAATCCGTTTGATTTCATTTATTGCAGCAGTAATCAGAGTATTTACTGCACCACTTTGCAAAATAATCTGTATAATTTTCAAATCGATTCAAGTGACTGCTTTGAAGATTTGCCAAACGATAAACACATCCCCATTCCGAATAATTTGAATGAGAGTAACAAAATATTTGCTGAAATATTAAAAGAACAAAAGAATACTGAAAAAGTAATCGAAGAGATCGTAGATGAAACCAATTTGATCACAGCGATCGCTCTAACTCGAAAGTCAGATCTAATCATCGAGTATATTGTATCTTCTGTAAAAATTTACGATAACATCACAGAATTGGATAGAGATAGCGATGTATTACATATATATCATAAGCGAGACTATTTCGAAAAATATACACGGATATATGTAGCGACTTTTGAAATACTAAAAGAATTTAAAGAAAAGTTTAACAATATGAATAAAGCAATTGATAATTTATGGCATCTTGATATCAAATTAAACTCGAGTAACTTTTGTAGCACTTCTGCTGCAGCTGTCAAATTGAAAAACTCTAATAATATAAAAATTGCAATACCTGTTATGACAGAAAATATAAGTTTTCCATTGACAGTCGAAATAAAGCTGATTGCATTGATTCCGAGCATCCATAACAAGGAACAAAACTTCTGGTGTATTCTACCAACGAAATCCATTACAATAGATGCTAACTTTTATTTTAGGTTACCTTCAGGTGTGCATACATTAGAGAAATTTTACTCTGCCGTCGAAGAATCCAATTTGTTGAAGAGAATTTGTAGTATATCCAAAAGAAATTCAATTTCAATATGCAGTATTAAAATGCCCGATAAACCTTCGAACTCGTCAATGTTTTCTTATTATTTAAAACTACCTCATGTTTATAAAGAATATATAAAAGATTTCTCACAGCGGTTTGTAACGCACGTAAGCAAGACAAATCAAGACGCAATTTGTAGTAAAATGAACGAACTATTATCAAATGGTTCTGGTTCATTAAATATGAAAGTATTGGATGATGAAATCGATTTCAATGTATATCAAAAGGATTGTTCATCAGTGTTGAAAGTTTCTAGTAAGAATAAAATAGCATCATGGAATGTGTACGTTTTTATTCTGAATATTTGGAAATCTATTATGGACGGGAAACAACAAGGGACCTGTAGAATGATACCACATTTTGATTACATGATTTTACAGGTAATAAAATAATATTTATACAAACTTGATAGATTCTCCATCTGAATGTTGAGGACTGTCCAGTGGACAACACTGTGGGCTACCCACATGCATTTATGCAACAATAATTAATGCATACATTTGCAGACAATTTATATTTGTATCCATTTTTTAAAGTATCTTTACCTAATTATAAGATTTGCTCATAGCCAGTACTAGTTCTGTCATTAGTCCTTACTTACTTTTGAAATGCACAAAATGCTCCATATTTGTAACCTAAACATGGTCAGCAAAAAATTTAACTGAATGGTTGATATTAGGACCTAAGTAAGTTTAACATGGGCAGGATTCGCAATGTTTTATTTCCTTTCATTGAAAAGGAATATTTGAATTCTGTTACAAAATTTTGTTTTAGTATCAGTAAATATTTTCTGATATGTTTCATAAAAAATCGATTAAGCATAAACAGACTAATTAAATAATTAAGTTATCTAAACAAATAATGACGCTCCCTTCTAATGTCCTTGAGAATGTTAAACACATCACACATATTAAAAACAGTGGCCCTGTTAACATCAGCTGTCTCAGGTATTGACCCAAATGGCCCGTTATTCTCTCTGTCAAGGGTTTCCAAGACCAAGGACCCCAAGGTTGAAAAGTTTCGAAGGTTAAAGTAACTTTTATAGATTTTGTAGATTTTATTCGCCTTACTCAAAAGAATTTACGAACCCAATAATATGACTGATGTATTGAGCGAGTGGATCAATGATACACGAAATTCATCTGCCACAAATTCTTCATTGACATTCGCTTCCTAAGTGAAGCTTTGATTTTTTGAAATAAATAAATTAAATGTATACTATTTCTTTTCAGAATCTTCGAGATGTTATCCAAAACCATTTAAGCTCAAATGGAGAACCCGATTTAGAAACATTACTCCGTGTATCCGAAGAGTTTTATCGAGACATAATTGGAATTTTACCAATTTGACAGCATTAAGATTTCTACGATGAAGCTGGAATCATAGGTCTCATGGTGAATCATTAATGTGCCTACTAAACAATTAGATACACAGCTGAAAACCTAAGCCGTTGATATCAAACCTGTGACTATTTTCTTATCAACCCACTTAAAACATATGATTTTTCCATCAATGAAAATTGTATTTCATAAGATAACATGAGCTTATAAGTTGGTGGATGATTTCAAAATCTGCTGGAGAATTTAATACTTCTATACCTTCCTGGGTGGAAAAATGGCCAGAACGGGAGCAATATATGCTGTATCAGTTTCAACTCTTGGCAAATACAGTCTGGGGAGGTGGAAGATAAACTTCATATTGCAAAAATAATATTTTTAAACAAATGTATATTTCACAATCTCATTTCTAGTTGAACCTATTCTCAAATGTATAATATAAATACAACCCATGTTTGGTAGCTTCCTTTCACACATCAAAATATTTAATAAAATACATATACATGTTGATTGAATTGGCATTTACTTGTTAGAATTCCATGATAACAGTGTAAATCAACATTTTAACTATTGAAAATTCCCCACTGTAACGGCTTGTTCTACAGTTCTCCACAAGTAAATTGAATTTATGGCTATATGACTTTTTAGTGAAGAAATATTTTAGAAGTTTAATAAAATTAATATAAATAAATCAACAAATCTAAGTATAACTTTTACTATCTTAGGAAAACAGACCGCTGACAGAAAATGATGGAAGTACATTAACAACCTTCTTGAAGTCATTTACGTCACAGCATATGGAATAGCCAAGTTTCATGTCTTCGTTCTTCCAAGCGAGCCATGCGAAATTAGAGTTTCCGGCGCACATATCTGGGCAAAACGCTAAGGCTTTGGCTTCCGATAGAGTCAAGTGAGGATTGTTGAGACCGATGAATGCCGTAGCTTTATTGCTGGAGACATCTCGGACAACCTGTATTCACAATAGATAAATATATTTAAGAATAGTATTCCTAAAGCATCTTATCTTGAGGCCAGTTCTTATGAAATCTAAACTTCTCTTGATTCTAAATATTTTTTTGCAGCTTCATTTTCTTCAGTTAACTTATTTTTAAATGGCAAAGGATCTTGAATATGTTGTGTTTTTTTTTTTTAATATATCCATATAAACCCATTATTAGTTTTGTAACTATTGTATAGTGTATTCGTAAAGACATACTTTATAAAGCCAAAGTGGAACAGGAATCTTATTATTGGCCGTGCTTAGGTAAATAGGTTTTGCGTTTCCGGAAGCATCCTTCAATGTCATCGTTCCCCAACCTCCTGTGTAGACTTCAGTCCTATATCCAGAATTTCCAATGCGTGAGCGAAGCCTCTGTAAACAGGACAGTGAATATGAAGATTGCAATAAAAATTAATTTGGTTGTTGTCACGCTGCATCCAGTGTCGAATGTAACAATAACTCTCATTGCTTTATTTGCTTAAAGGGAAATAATATCTGCTCTAAATTGACAAGTTCAGACAAGTGAAACCATCTTTTGTCGGATTGAGGAATTAACACATCATCATATAGATGTCTTTAGGGTGTCATAGCGGCTATTTGAAAACACCTTATGCAGCAAGTATTTTATTTGGAATTTCTTAAGAAAATTGTTAAGGATATCAGTGAATGTAAGCATATGCTACTTGATTAAACCAAGAGTGGTCTGAAGAGTGACAGGAAGCTCTGAGGCAAGTCTGATGAAAGGTTGTCTTGAAACTCTCTGATACACGTGGTCAACTACTGAAACTTTCAATTTTTTAGATGGTCAACTACTGACACATTAACATGGTTGTTAAAAATTGAACACAATTTTTTTGTAAGTGACCCTTCCTAATTTTTGTCTTATCATAAATTTATTCCGACATTTGATCCAATATGAATACACTTGCTTTGCCATCATTCGGTATAATGCTAAGCGTTAATTGTTATTTTTGTTGTATTTTTCTCTTAAGCGATCAACTACTGGTACATTTACCTTATATGAAATTGGTTTGATAATCAACATTTTGTGGAAACAGTTGGCATCGATTAGCAGTGTATGACAATACTTTTTTTTTGAATGACCGAAGAAGAATAAAGAAACTCTCCTATAATAACAAGTCCACCAAAATGTGGGCGGGGTAGGGTACTTCATTTATTTGAAGTGGATTTGTCTAATGAAAAGTTCTCAATTTCAATTTTATCAAATTTGAATTGTTCTAATTGCGTGAACTTGCATAAGTTTTGTCACTGTCAATCTGTGTTTCTCTTTGACAAACGTGTCATGGATAATCAAATTAAAATTTAATCGCGTAATGACTCGAATGAATGAATGAAGTGCACAATCGACTCAAAGTGCTTGATTCACACTAAAAAGACTTAGTTCTGATGTATGGTTGTGACAAATACACCATCGCTTAAAATGAAGTATCAATTCAAAACGATTTCATGGTTAAAACTTTTTAAAACACAGTGAGAAAAAAAATCTTCAACTATTATTGGCGAAGTTAGTTATAATAACAAAAATATTAATAGTACAAAGGTTGTTGAATTTCTTAAATTTTACCTGTTCTAAGGTGTTCCAATTTCCTCCGTTGAATGGCTGCCATTGTGGGACAACATTTATGAATGTAAATGTGGCCCTCTCTTCATAAGCGAAGATAAAATCACTCATGGCCGCCAGGTGACCTCTTGCCATGAAGAATGTGGAGTTTATATATTTATCAGCCATCGCTGATGACCCCAAAATAGTGGATATTGCTTGCTTCTGGGAGTTTTGAGTGTACAGAGTGTCAACATTAAGACCGGGATAGAATGCACCCTCTTTAAATGAAAAATGAATACTTTTATTATTGCAATAATATAAAAAAAAATTGCTGATATGCTGTTAATATAATATATTACACTGGCATGCTAGACTGAGGGGTATATGCTTTAGCGAGTGTAGTAGTGTTACTTGACCTCTAAACTAGCTATTGTAATCGAAGTATTTTTTGACAGAACCCATTTGTCAAAAAATTAGTGAAACTAACTAATAATAGAGATTTGTATATGACATTGGTGAGTATATTTCTAAATTTACATCTTTTTGACAGAATATCACATTTCCGGAATAAAAGGAGATGAAAAAACATTCATTCTTGAAAAAAAACCCCTTTCCAAGTTTACTGATTAAAACGCAGAACTAGTAGTTAGCTAATTGCTATGATCTGTTTTTGGGGTCAGATAGGGGATGTTAATATTGCATACATCCATGCCTCTTAATATAAATCTGAAAATCAATTTATGAGATTGTCCACATAGTGATTCAAGCCCATGGATTCTGTAACCGAATAATATAAACGCTTAAGAGCTTTGACCACTCGGCTACAGTACCGGTGAGTCTATTAATTTTTTGATCGATCACTTTCTTTGCATCTAGTTTTCAGGATTGGGTATTGTTTCATTTTTTGATTAGTTTTTTTTCAAAAGATGGTATTTTTTTTTACGTTAAGATAGTGTTTTAAATTATCAATTGTATTTCAAAAATAAGACTTCATGTTAAAATAATTGAGTCATATAGTATCAAAAGTAGAACTATCCCATATTTGTGGAAATTGAACTAATACAGCCACACTGTTCTACTGGTCATAGTGTGATATCAAAATCATGTACATGACGTAAAAACGTAAAACATAATGATGCTTGCTACCAAAATCAGAGTTACCATAAGTCATAAGTGATATCACACTATGGCCGCTCATACAAATTTAAAACATTAAAAAACTCAAAACGCCAACAAAACGTTTTTCGTGTTTATCTCGAAACTTCCAATAGTGAATAGTTCTACTATTGATACTATATGACTCAATTATAAAATTAAACATTAAAGTTTTCTAACCAGTTTTTTATTAATTTTTGAACTAGTTTTTAAATGGGAAAAAAAGAATTGATTTTCGGGGAATCATGATTTTACTGGATCGATTTTACCATTACATGCAATATATATAAAGTTTAATTTTGGAATTTCAGTAAATACATGTTAAGAAATACTGATTTAAATCAACCATGATTTTGAAAACCCTATATAGACTAATATATTTATGGCTCTCTTAAAAATTTCTTTTCATACTCATATTTCATTTTTAACCCTTTTAGCCCCTGAACGCCGATCTATTGGCGCAATCGAATGATTGATTGGCGCTCTGGGGTTAAAAAAGGTAAGGTCAAAGAGTTTGATTATCTCTGGTATATTACATGCATTTGTCTTAAAAGCACGTTTCCTTGTTGCCTTTAGTATGGCACTACAGATTCCTATTGGTAAAATTCAAATTGATAACGATGGTATTATTACGTGAGAATGAAGGTCTATTGGTAGACTGCGTCACTTGATTTTCAGGAGTCTGTGCATACTGGGTATACATTGCCTCAGCACGTCCTTCGTGGAAACACGACTTGAAGATGCTCCTCACTTGCGCGCCTTGCACTCCTACCTAAACATTGTAATTTTAAACATAAATAGTGTATGCTTTGTTCCAAATTTTTTATTCTCATACCTATTTTAATATTTATAATGAAAAACAGCTAAAACTTACTTAATTAAGGGGCACCTAAATTGCATTTCAATTGGTTCTTGGTCTCCTGCAATTGCTAAGTCCTATGAATTTGCAATTGCTCGTATGAATGTTTTCCCAATTAAGGTTAAAAGTCATTATTATCAAATCAGTATTAAAATTAATTCAAATACCAATGTAGTTCCTACACACTTTTAAGGTGTTAACTGTCAATTCTGGGTGGAAAGCCATTATATTTTAAAAAATAAAACACAATTCATTTGTACTACTTCCATATATTTATAATGATCAGGAGCGGTTTCGCTCATCACGAGCATTGACAACTGATAGCTGATAATGCTCGTGATGAGCGAAACCGGTTCTGATCATTATAAATATGTAGTTCCTAGACTTAGTGATAACAATTTTTCATAATTTATTTCATATATAAGCTTTACAAACAATTTACCAACTGTCAGTTTGAGTTCATTCGTGTAATCGAATGCCTTAAGATGCCGAAAGGCGAAATCCGAGTCTTTAGTGACGAAATACATAGAAATGTTCAAAATTTAAACAATTCAAATAATTTTCTATACCTGAATAAGTGTACCACTTCCACCACAGGAACCGGATTTGGTCTCGACTGGTACAGGATGAGATGAACATTTCACTTGTCCAAGATTAACAGCGCTTGAAACCCAACTGCCTGTGAAGGATGTACCGCTTTGGCATGCCATTACCTGGTTCAAGGAAATAATTTATTACGTATATTTTAGAGATACACTTGAACTTTATCATAATGACCGCAATATCATAAAGCCCTGACAATGTTCAATGTTTCCTTATTATAACCACTCATTTTGTCAGTGATTTTTTTCAGTAACTTAATTTTAAGATATTTTGGTAAGATAAGTGCACCGCTTCAATCTCTGTTAACTATTGAACAAGAATGGAGAATTGGAACACGTTATTACTTTCAACATAGTTATTTTTGAAAACCAAGCCATTTCTTAGCATAAAGCCTCAATGGTAAGTGTGTGGCGTATTAAACATGTACTCGGTGAGTGCAAATGATAAATAAAACACCTAGAAATAACATACTTAGTAGAAAAAGAAACCTGCAATGGTTTCAATACTTCTAGTGACTACCATCAATCATTACAAAGAGTCCTACCAAAATAATAATCTTACATATATAAAATGTGACAGCCCAAAATTATTGTACATAGTTGTATTTTTTTAACCCTTAAATATAATATTTTTAAAATTAAAAATGAATTCGAACATTTCCTAAAATCAAGAATTAAAAAAACATCAGCCGTTTAAGTCGAAAGAAATGTAAGGCCAGACTCAATGTACTAAACGTGAGCATTCCTAAGAGAAAGTCAGATGGATAAAGGAATAATTAATGATCGCAACATTTTATACAACCTTCGAATCACTAGTGATTTAGGTAATTAATTTTTTAATATAAGTGGAAACACTTACAGCTGATGCTGGTTTTGAAGTAGCAGATGCGTGCGTTAGTCCATTCCCAGAACCAGCACAAAAAGCAGTAACTTGCTCACCAGCGTTGAAATTGACAGAACCAGAAGTTCCAGTGGCAACGATCAGCTTACCGCCTTTCTCAAAGACAGGAGTCGGTTCAGCCATGCTAACACCCACTGAACATCCAGCTGCGAAAATAATACATCATCGAGTTATAAATCTAAAAAAGGAAATACTGATTTGAACGATTTTTTATATGACTTTATTAAATTCTTTTAAAAAATGTGTTAATAATTGAAGACATGCATGGACGAAGGTGTTATTTTATGAAAAAGTCTGTATTTTGCAGGGACGAAGGTGCTATGTAACCATCTTATAGTATGTCATTGCAGCAATAGATGAAGGAGCTGGACTGTTTTCTAAATTTGTAAAGCCGTATAAAATATTATTCCTAAGAGAGTACAATGTCATACTAAATTAGTTTTTGATTAACGGTGCAAAAAAAAAAATAGTATTTGATTACTCTGCCAGCAGTTTGAGAAATATAATACATTTGCTTTGGATAGTAATAAAATAATTACCTACCTCTTGCAGTCGGAGAGTTTCCGGCGAGCTGTGCATATTCTTCACTGTATTGGGCATTAAGCCAGTAAGCTAGATAGTCTTCGTATTCATCTTCGCTCAAATCAAACACCAGATCTTCAGGAAGAGGAAGATCAGAAAACCTCGTGCCTGGCTTATTCAAGCCTCTCTGCCTTATTACATCTGGAATCACAGATGCTACACTGACTGCCACCAAGCAAAACAAAAAGAGAAACGGCTTCCGCATTATTGATTATTAAATTTATTGAGTTATAATTGACTATATCTGGTCTTGTTCGGTGACCAATGCAAAAAACATAGGGGATTTCTCTGTTTTTAACAAATATGAATTACTTATCGTGTCACTATATCTATCAGATTAAAGATTAATAGAATAAAAATAACTTATCCATTTTGTTTATATCAATTATAAGCTATCAACTCAGGTTTTTATCTATAACATTTTACTCCCGTATGATTCTTCTTTTTTCGTTAATTAAAACATCCACATTGATATTAAGATAATTCGATAAAAACTAATCTTGGTCATGCCTTCAATGATCACTTTTAAGGTGTTAGCTGTCAATTCTTGGTAAAAGGCAATATATTTTTATACGAGCCTGACCATTATAAACATGAGGATGTAGTACAAAAAAAAAATATTTTTAAAATACCTTCAACGATTTCATACATATTTTTTCAATCGATGTAGAAATTCTTAATGCAGAAGCCATGATAGTAATTCAGATGTTAATATGCCCTTTATTGACTTTCATTTTTTAATTTATCCTCTTTTGTCGAACATTTATCATCCCGCTCATAAGCACGAGTCGCTCATAACGTTCTCGCTGATGACTCGACTACTGAGCACCTTTGTACAAACTTACTAACATAATCCTTCTATCATTTCTGTCTCTGACTAACAAGCATTTCTTGTTAAATACTTATTGTAAAGGTACTCCATAATGACAGCAGAATAATGGTATATATACCTATAGTGAGACGAACTCTCCTGGCGGGGTCGCTTGAGGATGACAGGATCCCACCTTTCAGGACAATCCTCAAGAAAAACACCAGTTCTGCGTCCCATTTCTTTATTTATAGATACAGTTGGCTATTTTACAAACACGAAGAAGTTACAGGTTATGCACAAACACCTATTCGAAACGACAACGTCGCAAGTCAAAACACATTTTTCTTAAGAACAAATTCAAATAAAACGTCTGATAAAAATTGAAAGCCCAAACCTATTGCGATTTGTAACATTTGTAACGGGTAGGTAACATTATTTCAAACGGTTATTGCTCTATACGACCTATTTGCCTGCTGGGTATATTTCGAACTAAATATTCTTCGCTTAAAATGAATTTATTGTTACCACACACCGATTCACACAAATAAAGCTAATTAAATAATATTTGTTAAAGCTGTACAAAAATGAATTGCCATATTAAAGGCGACTCAATGTGTAGTTTTGGGCACGTTGAAAAACTGGGGTGTATCAATAGGTTAAAAGAGAACTAGTTATTTTTACATATTTTCACAATGCTTTTTTCAGGATCGCATAAGGCTCGAAAGTATCGCATCACATAGATTCCTTTGACATCCATTATTAAAAGAATCTTCTGGCAGAGATTAAAACTGTTCGTGAAACGGCAAAGAATGGAAAACCTAAATAGTTACATTTTGACCACAGTTATCGAAAAATACTCTCAGAACAAATTTGTACGCTAGAAGATAAACCACGGAAGTCACATTTGAACTTTTGTCCAGGAGAGCGACTTTTTTTTAGTCTGAATATTTGTAAGTCTCTACCTTTTTTAATAACGATATTAATTAAGGTTTGTAAACGGTATCTTTCATTATGAAATTTATTATTGACTATAGGGCAAATAAAAATACCAGTTTATTTAGAATTAATAAATTAATGGACTTCTGTGTTTCATGCTCTAACACAGTGCTCCGTAACCAGCGTGCCGCGGCACATCGGTGCACCGCGAGACGAAAATCTCACCATAGACATTACACATTGCTGGACATTTTAAGAAGTATTGATAGCAAAAAATTTTCCAGTGAAATTATTACAAACAATAAACAAATGTATTAAAATAATACACATTATCAAATTGCGAGCCATAAGTACGCAACTTTTTTTTATAATTTGTATTTTTTTGTGTGCTAAATGTTTCATCATTTTAAAAGGGTTTAAGAAGCTTTTACTAAAAAGTATGTTAGTTGCTATTTCAAATTCATCAAATAAAAACAAAATTATGAAATGTAAGTTTCGTTTGTGAAATTTATATAATATATTGGCTTGTGGTGTGCCGCGAAATATTTACGAGTGCTTAGGTGTGCCGCGGATGAGAAAAGGTTGCGGAGCACTGCTCTAACACATATTATATAGAAGTAAACTTCGTAATAATTGCACCATATATAATGCACGGAAGTCCGGTTAGGTACTATGTTTATGTAAATATTTTATCTTCCATATCAACCTATCAACCATACAAACTTAGAAATAAAGAATGGTGTACTATCAATCTTCATTTTTCGAGCAACAAAAGGAGCCGAAGATGATTCATACATACACAGAGCAAAAAAAGTTATATCATTTAACTGCACGTTATTTATTAACTTTAAAAGGCTGAGTTCTTTTAAATGTTCTTATAAATTGAACCCAATTCCATGGAGTAACAATTTGCATACCGTTCAGCCTCTTTTTTTGACGTTCTATTATAGAGTGATCAGTGTCAACCTTCATGTGTGTATGCTCTTGTAATAGGAATTTATGATTTATGATTCTTGGCATCGGAATTGTTTTTAGAATCCAATTACATGCAAAAACAATCATCATATTCCTCTTTTGGCCAGAGCAATTATTAGACCATATCGTTAGTTTTTCAATATTTCTTAAAACATTGCTAGATGCCTATTTTATCGAGCAGGAGATAATCTCATTGCCACCTCTTTCACCTTTCGTTTAATCCCACATTATTGTTGTGGTCTCATCTCTTGTGTCATCGTAAATTGTAAAATTCAGGGTCCACAATTTTCTCAAATAAAAACTTTTTGTGGTTGTTGGTCAATATCTGTCAAACTTTTATCTTCAAATTTTAAAACATTTTCGAACGACTTCAGTATGTAGTCTAAATTTGCAATATCGTCGTGAAATAAACAGACATTACTCCAGGGTCTTCCAGAATACTTGATATTTCACAGTGGAGGTTTGTGATTTCAATCAAATTCTAACATTCCATTGATTTCTCATCTCCTCATTATATTTGTTAACTAAATCGCCCTTTTCAATTAATTACTTGACAGCTGCAGGGCGAGAGCAGCTCAAAAAATGAACCGTGCAAAAATTTAAAAGCGTAAACAACATAAGTCAGACTTCCGTGTTTATGGAATCACGATAATGATTTAATAATATTTTTCTTAGAGCATAAACACGGTAAAATAGACATCCGTTGTTTATGCGCTAAAGTCAATTGGAACTTCAGTGGTTTTTTAACTAGTTAAATCAGTTAATTTAATGCATAATCCACGGTGTTTGGCCAATTGATGTAACCCTCAAAATTGAAATTGTTCAGGAGAGAGTAAAAACTGTTTTTATCGAAAATATTATATAGTGAGTTGCGTTATGAATCTAAGAAATGCACTCCAGTAAATTCTCATGTTTGAAGATACGGGATTATAGGTAGGGAGTGTCAATATAATAATGACTTAATAATAATGGCTTACATCAAGTGGTCGGGTAAACCTAAAACCAATGTAAAATGATGTTCCCCTCCTAAAAAGTGATTAATTTATTTTTCTAATTTACATCATTTGGCCGAGACCTGCTCTATCGTCTTTAAAATGAGTTCCAATCATTTACTAATTTTCGTATTTGTTGAGGGAGAAATAAAACAAAATTTTCTACATATTCAACGGCAAAAACTGGACTTCCGTGGTTTATTCTCTAAGGTACATAAAGATATTGGTTAAAAATATCTAATTTGTCTCGTAAAGCAATTAGATTCTGATTGTACACAATACTGTAGATTTAGAGTCTAGAATCTATACTTATTCAAATTGTGGATACTGGACTATTTTTAACAATAAACTAAATGTTGAAAAAAAATGTACTTAAAGTTATTTGAAAAATCGTGCACAGTTGAACACAGATAAGCTTTTACAAATGATAAATTAATCTCAATGCGTGACATGCATGAAGCCGTCAATAGATTTCAAAATAACTTCCTGGAAAAGATCGGATAAGGAAAATTATACAATAACACCCAATCATCGCCTGCTGATATATCACACACCCACAACTAAAATGCCACAAGTCCAAACTAGTAATTTGTGTTATGTAATACATTTGGTAGTCCATCATTCATATTATTATAAACAGCTAAAATGTCATATCTCTCAGTCGTCATACACTATACACAAATGCAAGATAAACCTTTTAAGATATGACATGAAATATTATCGACAATGAATATTTTGAAACCATCTAAATGGCTACAACTATTGTGACAAAATGTAAAATATCCGTATTTAACATTATAATTATAATGTAAAATTCTTTCAATACCTATCAAAATATTGATGATCCAGTTCAATAGGACGATAAGTCAAAAATTTGATGTTTTGAATTAAGTTAGCCATTATATTCGAACACCACTCTCTACAGTTCCACAAAAGCATAGCTTGTAAAATGTACAGATTTTCTCTCAAAGGCAGATATCAGCAAAATTAAATAATTTCTCATATCGAAATATCGTATTGTGGAATCGCGGCGTTCCATAAAGAAACAACTTTTAATCCTAAAATTATAAACTACTGACCACCTATTTGAATAAAAAAGTAATACAAATAATAAGCCATCACTTTTTACGAATTCAAACTTTGATCGGCCGTATATCAAAACTACCAATTTCTAGTTGTATCACTATAGAACTAGGCCATCGATATATTTTGTGAACAGTAAAAACATAAAACATAAATTTCTGTTTGGAATAATTTGGAGTTTGTGACAGTTTATTTGTGAGAGTGCGAGATTATCAATCTCTTCTTCAACTTTTAGTAAACATAATTTGCGTCTTACCGGGCCTGTAGCTGAGTGACCAAAATTGTTGGCTTCGGTTGCGGTGTTTACGGGATCGCACCCCAGTGTGGACAGTTTCATCAATTAATTTGTGTTTCAAGGCATGGATGTCAGTGATGTGAGAATTTCCTTCTACTTGCACATTACTGAAAATGGGAGGAAAACATTTCAACTAGGGTCATTTCGCCAGTGGTCGGCTAGTTAAGCAACAGGTGTACTTTCAAAACGGATTTTGAGTCAATGAAAGATAAAAACATATTTTTTCCCTGTTATTCCATTAAACAGGAATTAAGTATTTTTTTTTTTTTAACCATATCCGCTCCCTATTCGGAGCATCACGCGGTTCCTCCAAGCTTCTCTGTCCCCCGCCAGTCTCCTCGCTTCCTCCCAGCGTCCCGTAGCTCCGCCAAATACATCCTATGAATGGTCATCAGCGGCCTTCCAGGGCGACGGAATCCATCTAGTTGGTAGAAGAGATAGGAAGGATTCAGACTCCCCTGGGGCATCCACAGCACGTGTCCAAGCCAGGTCCATCGTCGCTTTTTAATTTTGGACGTAATAAGAGGCTGGTCAGTCCACTCTCTTACCTCCGAGTTCCTGACAAAATCAAACCACCGTACCCCTAGTATTCGCCGCAAACACCTGTTTTCAAAGCACAGTATACGGTTACCCTGTGCCTTGGTAAGGTGCCATGACTTGTAACCATAAAGCAACATCGTAAGGATGCATGCGTTGAATAAGTGGTACTTGGTTCTGACCGAGTACAACCGTGAGTCCCAGACTTTCCGCATTGAGTTAAAAGTTGCTCCAGCTATCCCTAATCGGATTGCGAGCTCTTTACGTGGATTGCCATCTCCCGTGATGTGTACCCCCAAGTACCTAAAGCCGTCAACTCTCTCGATATCTTGCCCCGCGCTCGTCAGAGGGTAGTCTGGGTCTGGACAGAAACTGTTGCAGAGCACATTGGTTTTACTCACATTGACTTTGAGACTTATGCGATACGAGTTGCTCTGCACCCTGTCCATTGTTTCCTGAATACCCTCGACAGATTTGTCAAATATGACAGCGTCGTCAGCATACTCGAGGTCGCATAGCCTCATATTAGGGGCAACGGCTAAACCTCGGCCGGGTGGAATTGACATCCTCAGGATGAAGTCGAAGATTATTATGAAGAGGAACGGAGCCAGAACACAGCCCTGTCTGACCCCAGTTGAGACCCCAAACCATTCTGTCGTTAAGTAATGTAACCAACTAAAAATAAAATAATCAATATTGTACCAAGCATAAAATAAAAGTTTACAAAAAATGCCAATTCTCCCAGTGGTCGGCCTCCAAAATCCAATACTCGGCCTTTTGCTGCCCAGTGTTCGGTCATCACTATGAAACTTCATAAATATCGCGAACGAATTTACTGAGTAGACAGAACAATAAAAAACGTAATGATGCAAAGCATGACAATATAAAGTATATTTTGTTAGCGATCCCCATACAACATGAACATTTGTCGAAACTTGCAAAGTAAGAATGTGCTTTTTTTAATTGTGCATTGCATCATATAGGTCAGTATAGTACAGATGTACATTGGCAAGTGGCAAGACTACCTACACGAATTTAAAAACAATCTGTTTTTTTAAATATATCCACTATTATTTAAGTTTTAAGCTCAAACGGCCGACCACTGGCGACGGCTGACTTTAGGAACACTCGCCCTGATCACATACAGAAAATTGATGTTTATGGAAAGTTGTAGAATTTGTAGATATTAATATCAAATGTTTCTCTGCTGTTTGATTTTTATCAGCAGTTCAGAAGCCCTTAACATTTTGTTATATTAAAGCAAGTAGTAGTAATATTCAATGTGGTTCTTATAGGGTTACAAGTGTAGTCTTTTGACTGAAATAAAAAAATACATAAATAAATAAATTTCATTGTTTTCCTTGATTTACAAAATAGTGTTAATACATTTTTATGTATATTTCTAAAATGCGGCCTTATTTGATTTTAAGATAAATGAATTCGGCCTTCTGACAGTGAAAGGTTTATCGCCCTGAGATATAGTATTGAAATACTACTATTAGAAGGCCATATTCTACATATTTAGAAAAACTTGGTTTGAAAATCCTCGATATGTATATATTTAATAGACTAAATGAAAGAATATTTATTGCAAATAAGTTTTATTTTATATAATAAAATGCGTGAGATAAATAATCAAACGAAAAAAAAACAATATTAGAGCGGCATTCTTTCAATACATTTCAATAAATCATTTAATTTTGATATGGCAACGTCTGTAAATTTTTTCTACACTATTTACAAACATTAAGAATCAAAAACCATAGACACACTACAATATAAGACACTTTTTTACTGACAGTGAAGCCGCTCTCATTTTTCATGAAGAAGCATTTATACAAAATACGTATTCTGACAGTCCATTGAATACCATATCATGACATCTTAAAAAACTCTTCAGATATCCCAGGAGTGCCAAGACTTTGTCGCTTTTTCCATTAGCTGATTGGATTCCAACCTAATGGAAGGCTATAATCTATATTCTGCGTGATTATGAGATGCTCGGATTACTTGTATAGCTAGTAAAAAGACTTGCGATAGACAGAGAATCTTTGAGGCGTCAAAAGGTGACCATATTCTCTGTACATGACTTTAGAAGAAGTATTTTCATTGAACGATATGATGAGAAAGATAAAAAAGCCATTTTTTTATTACTTATGAAAGTTATCACACTAAAAATTATCATCACCGACATTGTGTAATATTGTGTAATTTATCGCTTTTTTATAGATTGAATGGATGTCTCCATTTTCATTGACTAAAAATACCTTCACTTTTTCCCTTTTTTAATTGAATGTTTTCATGCTTAATATTATAGGTTTACAACAGCAGTTTTGAAAATCTTGATGTGAATGTAGGGTCAAACATAAAAATGATATTGAAAAACTAATATTATTTAAAAAAAAAACCTATTTTATTCTGTAGAAATGAGGATTAGATGCTTTCAACTCTAGGGGGGTATTAATTAGCATAATAAATAAATACATTTTGGGGTAATAAACAAAAAATTTCCGCAATCCCTAGTTGACAATGAAAAAAAAGCTGAATTGGCTTGGTGTTTTGAGTCAATGCATAAATAATATCGAATTTTTTGTAAGAAAGCAGATACAATTTTTTAATATACTTATAGTCCCATCAAGGCTTCAGATTCTATTTCAACAGTTTTGCGAAGATCAGGTCTTTTCAAAACTGGAACTTTATTTTAGAAACTCTCGTCTTTCAACTATATTGCTATAATAAAACAAACAAAATGTACCCAAAAACAATATGAAACATGCTTAGCTGTAAATGTAAAGTACAGCCATAGGTGTCTATAATTTAGTGTGTCTAGGAATACAGACAACATTGTGGAGTTTCATACAATAATATTCAACAATTAAGTATTCCGTCTGCCACGATTATTAATATAATATTATTATATAAGACAAATGGTTAAATATTTATTATCACATATCGTTTATATTATTTTATACAGTTTATAAATAGCTTAAAAGTATTTTTTACATCTAATTATCTAACTGAATATAACATTGTAGAAATAATAATAGCAGGTTTAACAAAAGTCTTCATATTAAGATTTCGTTTGTAAGCAATCAATTTAATTATATCATTCTTTACATTTGGAATCTACCATAAATAATGTCAGAATGTAGAAAAGTTCACATGCTGGCAGTTATAAAATGTTTGATTTATTTTTGTGTTAAGTATTGTATCTTCAGAAACCTCCCAATCAATATAAGAAAGATTTTATTTTAAAAAATCAGTAGATTAGATTAGATGCCAAAGCACAGAGATAGCTTAAAGCCAATTACTTGTTTTTTTTCAGATTATGTATGATAAGGAGGTGTCTTATTTGACGCTCGTCACTACTGTATTTTTATGACAAAGGAAAAAATGATTTATCAAGCTGTACATTGAATAGATAATCAAATCGAAAGCATTAATTGTATTTCACTAATCATGTTAGAATGATACAGTCTTGTACGGACATGAAACAGTTCATTGCAAACCTTTTAAGAACAGTTGTTCGCAGTGAAATAAAAAATCAAAACCATCATAGTAAACAGACTTTTTTGTTTAATATATTCCTACCATAATACCAACCTAAATGCTAATGTAACTTCAATATTATATTCAGCTATAATAGTTGCCATAGATAATATATTACAACAGCAAACGGCAGTGTACTTAGTCTATCATTTGTTGACTTAATTGTAATAAACGTCTGACCATTTTAATATTTTATTCTTGAAAAAAAATATGTTATAGAGAAGAATTGCGAACAGTTAGTGTTGATGAAAAACTTCTTATTATTATACGACAGTGATATCAATTAATGAGAAAAATTGTTAAATGATTTTTTTACAAACATCCATGTAATTCTAGTTTTATCAATTACACGAATCTTTGTGCAAAAAAATTATTATCAATTTGTCATCAATAGATGTCACAATCTCAGAATCTGAAGCCTCTCACTCCCACTTAAAAAGCAAACGCGAGGGTAATCCAGATAACTAATTTTAACATAATGTATTGCTTTGGACTATTTCTTGTCAAGTGGATTAACCCGATTTGATATCGCTGTTTTCAATGTAATATATCATACCTTCGATCCGATGTTACTAGTTTTGCCTCGACATATTATGTTTGATCGCTCACTGTCATGAAGGACAATTGATAACATAGTGTTTATCAGAGGGGTGCTGTGAATTTTTCTCTCTTGCTCCATCACACATTAATTGAAGGTCGTGAGCGAGATAAGGGTATGCTTGCATGTGGTCTTTTATCCAACTTGCTCATACAAAGTGAAGCTGTGGGATGGAGATAGTGAAAAATCCACCGCAAGCCGACGATGTTTATAGAGTACATTCTTATGCCTGAAATCAATTAAATTATACAGGATTTAACTTACAGGCTTCATCGTGCGCAATGTCTTTGGGCTTACAAATACCTTGCGTGAAAATGTTAATTATTCATTATATTATAATGGCCAGCTTTATCAAAATTCAATCAATGCAAAATACTGAACCACAGTAACAATTTTGGCATGGCGTTCATTCAAACCAATGAGAAACATATCCAAAAGTCAAAAACGACTTGATAAATACATTATGGCAGTGATTAATTGGTACACACTCGTTGGACTAATAGATTGCAGGCCTACAACAGAAAAACGCTATATCATTTAGGTGTTTTCACTTGATAGTGAGATACATTCAGTGCAATCTAAACAAAAAAAAAAATAAGCATCCTTCACAAATTAGATAAACCCAATGTTTTTGATAAAGCAGTTTTCCATTGTAAGTCAGCGGGTAATACTACATAAAATTCAATCAGAACATTTGATAATGTTACAAGTACAAAATAATACATAAATTGTAATTCGTCACCGTTCAGGCAAATGTTACCAATGCTGAAAAAGGAAGGTTTCGTGTTGTTGATGTTGTCGCACAAAATGTAGAATTATGTTCTTTCAAATGCAAGTCACCACGGTATATTAGTATGAATCCGAATTATTTATATTTCGCTGAATGAATCACTGGAGCCTTCTTCAAAACCTTCCAGATGTATTGGTTAGCATCAAAAAAAAAAGCAACATAAAGATTTTATTCAAAAGACATGAGAAAAATATTTAATGTAGATAAAAACCTTTGAATCATTAAAGTCTGCTTTTTACTACATCTCGAAACTTTCAAATTGTGATATCTCAAAATAGTGTTTTTAGGGTTGGTGACTTTTGCCTGAATCACGACGATATAATCTATATCAGTGTTTCACAACCAGTGGTCCGCGGCCCAGTGCCGAGCCGCAGAGACTTTCGGCTGAGCCACGAACGTAATGCCAAATTTCAAGAAATTCGTTATGCAAAAATATTAAATATAGGATTTTTTCCACCTGTATTTTTTGTGCTTGTATTTTTAGTTATTGTTAAATAATAATAATTTGTAGAATGATGCGACACGATGATTGCTGGTTTTCTCAGAATCGACAGTCATAAATATTTGCTCTTGGGTAGTGAACCCAGATGCAAAACCCTACAAAAATATGTTTCCAAGAATTTCATATGTATATTTGTTAGTTATAGTTACGTCCATCTGTCACAATATAAGATTAAAAAAATATTACACAAAAAAACCATTTTTATTTCAATATTAGTGGTCCGCAAAAAAATTTTCTTTTTTTTACCGGCCCGCAGGTCTAAAAAGGTTGGGGAACACTGATCTATATTATGAAAGATGCATATGTCTTAATTCAATCAACGTAACATCACAATGTTGGATGTTAATTATTTTTCGAATTCATTTCAAATTTGTGGATATGGTTCATTTGAGTTTTGTTATTTGGCAGAATCAAAATTGAATTGATTCCGTGGGGAAATTTCGTTTCATATTGTTAGGATCACCATGATGTTTAAAAAGCTTTGCAAATCTTTTTGTCAATATTGATTCCATAAAGTGTCAGAATTATCACAAGACACTGTAAACTACCTCAGTTTTTGTCTCTACTATTTGGTAACTAAAAGGGCTATTAATATTTTATTTTGTAAAAAAATCTGGAACTCAGTCGTTTTTAGTTAATTGGATGCACAAAATTTTTTAATGTACTAAAGACATCTCATAACACGAGATTGTAAAAAAAGAATTGTAAAAAATGTAAAACTAAGATCTATACAAAATTTGGCCATTTTTTTAAAGTCAATCTCGAAAGTTTGTACATATTGTATTTGTGTGAATATATTATTATCTAATGAATAAGCAATACAGTATCAAAATCACAACACACTGTACTGTATATCAAAAGACAAACTAATTATTGAAGTACATGACTAAAACTTAATTAAAATGGTAACAAATACATTCAAAAAATTTGTAGCGTTACATTTTTTACCCCACTACAGGTGTGGGGAATAACTTTTCATGAAACAATATACAGTACACATTCATTAAGCCGAGAAGAATTTTGAAAAATAATTTTCGTTAATTGAAACTTGATTAAAAAAATACCAAAAGTTTATTGGAGATTTACAAAAAAAAGTATTCATCCTTTCCCAGCTAAAAGAATCGAGTTTGTTTTGCGACGAGTATTTAAATATGCTTAAAATTAATCCAACCGTTTTGATTCTGTACAGGTGTTATTTATGGCCTAATGTTAATATCAAAGTCTCGTTTCAGAAACTGTTCACAGATGGCAGCAAAATACAATTCTACAACTTTAATATTTAAAGACTTGTCTGCAGTTTGAACAGTCGAGTACATGCGTACATGTGGAACGTTAACAGTTTTAATAAGTAGTTAATTCGCATTATCTTAAATATAGCATATATTATACAGCTTATTTATGCAGTTTTTCATAATTAAGATAAGGGCTATTCCTTTAATAGCGTATAGATATGGAAATCTCACAGTTAACGGGCATTATATTTGTTGTTTTATTACATCAAAAAGTAATTTTGAGCATAATGAGCATTAACATTAGGCCTTCAATCGTTAGCTTATGACAGTAGTACAATTATCATCAAACGAAAAAGAGCTATCTGCTTAATAATTGTAAACGAGCAAAATACTTTGATTCAATTATCTTAAAACAAAGCTGAACTGTCCATCAATGTAATTCTTACATATAAATAGTACAAATTCCATTAACGATATAATACTAACCATCACTTAGCCGTAATTTGTTCAAAAGCTAAGAGAGACTAGTTACAATAGTGATTTTAAAAATGAATGATCAATTTTTTATTTAAGCTATCTATGTACAAGTATTTACACATTTTTCTTTGGTTGACAGTTGAGGATTCTGAATAAAGACACGGCACGATTCCGATACATTCAAAGCACAACAAAATACAGGAATAATATAAATATTACTACAAAGGAAAATAAATTAATTGAAAACATTGACTTATAACAGAGTTTAAAGATAATAGATAACAGCACTACGATAATATAATATCAATTTGGGTAAGTTTGCCCATCGGTCTAAGATTGGCAGACTACATGGAAAAAGGTTTGACATTATGCTGCTATAATACCATGATAATATTAATGCCATATGAATATTTTTTAGTTAAGTAAAGGTATTGAGTAGCCCCTGGTGGTAAAAATATGAATTAATGTGCAATGTAATTTGTTTTATTGTTGATTTTGTAAGTTGTCCGCTTGGAATGATAAAACACAATTTAAAAACTTTTCTTGAAATAAATTGGAAAAGTCATATTTTCAATTTGTATTACTTATCTGTAAACTAAATGCTGTATATTTTTTCCAATCTCAACTATGTACAGAATATATGAAAGCAGAAAGAAAAGTTGCCAAGACTTTAAAATCACTGAATTTATAGTAATTACATTGATTATTTGTGTTGTGGGCCAGAGTTATCCGATTTGAATGCAAACTTTGGCCAACCTTGTTTTATCTATATTTATATATCAATTATAATAATAAATTTATTTATGTTAATTTAATTTCATCTTAAGACATTAGCACATTTCTATGTAGAACAATACCACACGTAAATGCAATGACGAATCATAAAAATACAAAAAACCCTCAGAACCAGGCCAAAGTTACCCAGATTGACCGTGATCAAAATAACTTTTATATCGATATGATGAGTTGTCTATTTTAAATATCAGCTAACTTCACAGACATTTAACTTTGGAAAATGGTGATTGTATGTTTCAACAAAATCGAATGTCAAAATTAAGTCATTCATGCTTTGGTATGGATGTAAAATTAATTACAATATAAATGCAACTGTTTTAAAAAGATAATTATAACTATAGCAAATAATATTATGTTAATGACAAGTTAATGAACGAAGACGTGTTATATATTTGCAATCGATTCGCACACAGTTCTCCTATTCCAATTCACTCGGAGTGTGATTCAATCATGTAAATAATACTGAATAGAGATTTAATTCATTGGAAAACTGTAAATGTGACACGGGTTGAAGTCATTGACTAATACAGTAGGCCGTAGAGAGTGATGCGTAAGATGAGGCCCAATGGACATATTATAAAAGATTAAATGAGGTATAGCTATTGAGTCATGAGCGACAATCGTAAAATCAGCTCAAAAAGAAATACATAAATTAAAAAAAGTAAGTATCGAGGAAACCTGATTTGTTCATATGATTTTGATACTTTTAATACTCAAGCTGTAAAGGGTACACATTACTGCTAATAAGAGATCCACATATTTCATTTACTTTGAGCTATGTCGGATGGATTCGTCGTCGTCGACATTAGTGTGAGCGTGATGCTGCCGTGCTCTTTCGTTCCGTTTCTGCTGCTGCCTTATAAACACCGAAAGCCGATTCAGGAGAAACTGCTTATCATGACCTTCCAGGACCAACTGGCTCTTCAAAACTGTCACCATATGCCTGTTCGCATCTGTGACGGCCCAATAGTAATACAGCAGTAATATTAAGACTATAAACGCCGGCACGGCAAACACGGAAGTGCCGATCAAGAACACGATCGTTCTCAAAAAGTCCGGAAACTTTTCAAAGGTCAGGACGACCTCTTCCCAGACCGACGCCAGACCTCTAAAAGGTCCGCAGCTCCTGGACGGAGTGATTTCGGCTACTCCGTAACCTAGAGGGATGATTGCCGTACAAAAACTAAACAGAAGCACCAACATGAATAGAGAATTCGACCTGGACGCTCTGTATACCGTGGAAGACGGCTTAGAATTAACTAGGCAGGCGAATTTCTTTAAATAAAATGTGAAAAAACACAAAACGGTAGCAATTATAGGCAGTATCGGGCAGTAGAACGCGCCCAGCCAGCACAGAGTCTGCGAGTATACGACATCGAGGACATGCTTCGGCAAGTGAAACTCTTGCTCTCCGAACATTCGAATGCATTTGCTCGATGTGTGCTTGGCGATGAACGAACGCGGAAGGTTGACAAAGAAAGTCATAACTATTTGTATCACGAAATCGGCGATCAGCAGCTTGTACAGCTGCTGGCCGACGTACATCTCCCAGCACAGCAGCGAAGACTCGCTATCTGTGCAGCTGAGTGAATTGTTAACTAGATTTATCTGCAAATACAACTGGCTCAACAGTACGACCAAAGATGAAAGTCTCAAAAGGACAGTTCGGAACAGAGTCAGTTTGACAACCAGTCTAGGACTGTAGTTCTCGAAAGTGATTAGATATTTGAACAGCGTCGGAACAAATATATTCAAGCCTACTATACATAAGGCGGCTAAGTATTGAAGAAAGAAAATTCGGATCTCGCTCAAGGTATCGTACGACTGATCGTTACTGGTCCTCAGTAACATTTTCAAGCCTTGCGTCATAGAAGTAGGATCTGCTTTAGTAACCTGTGAATATTTCGTTAGATTCACAATGTCTGAAGAGTTTAAACCTGAATTATCAACATTAGTGTTGTACTGATATCCGAGATCTCTTAGACTCGTATCGTTTGCCATTATTAGCGACGACGACGGAGTGATCTGGTTGAGTTCCGACAAGGAAAAGTTGAATGCGTAGAATATAGCAAAACCGCTGGCAATTAAGATACCCAAAACCACAATGCTGACGATCATGCGAATTACGACGAGTTTGATTTGCTCTTCTCTCGAGCGACACTGCCTCTCTTCCTGCAGTCGCTCCTCTTCCAAGCATCCTTTCATTTCATTGTACAGAGCTTTGTGTTTGATGTTGGCGGACTTTTCGTTGTGAATGCAAAAATCCCATCCGCCAAATACGAGGTTGCAATACTGATAGAACTGGCCTTCGCCTTCCACCAGGCGTTCTTTGAATCCTCTGGCGGCCGACCTGACGATCGCTATCAACGATATCAAGAAATAAATGACAGGAATCAAAATATACGCTAAAGGTAAATCGTAATACATGAGAGCGCCTGTCGTGTCTTGAAAAAAGCTGGCGTTTCGATTACTTCCCCCGACGTAGTACGTAAAAACTTTGTGCGAATACATGCCGTAAAATAGATAAGTTTTCTCCATCCAGCCGGTGCCTTGGACGATATCCAACACCGGATTTCCGTCATCTATCGTCGTGTTGAAGTAGTTTTCCGAGCAGCACTGGGTCGAGTTGGGCGATGAGACCATATCGCAGACCTCATCGTCGATTATTCCGTCGAATATGGCACTAGGTATGATGATAAAAAGTATTATCAAAGTGGATATGGCGAGATTCAACATGACCAGCCATTTCAGCAAAAGAAAATAGGCTACGACTCCAGTTCCAAAGTTGCCTTCGATCGTCTTGAAGGATTGTTTCCACAGTTCCAATCGGGACAGCGTCTCGTGGATTCGGGCGGTGGTGCCTTGCCAAGCTTTTCGTCTGCGCCACTGCAGCTGTTCTAGTCCCTGCAATCGGAGTTTTGTTGCATTCTGTAAACAAAACAATTTCAAAGCTAGCATTATAAATTTCAAAAAAAATTTATTTACTAAAAGTCGATGGGGATGTAGGAGAAAAAGCGAGAGTTGTATAATATAATTTTACAAATACACTCATTCCTCAATTTAGGTGGTAGGTTTCATGAAATATCATGTAAAATGGAATCATGTAAATCGAGGCATATAATACACACGAAAATGGTAAGAGAAAATAAAAATCCACCTATGCTGACAATTAAGTTCAATATACCATAAACATGTTTTTGGTCAAAATATCCACGGTTTAATTATTTTACCTGTAGCTGCATTTTAAGTTGCCGTTTTTGCATCATAGGAACAGGCATCGCTTTTATCTGCATTATTTCTTCCCATGTGCTCTCTTCGTTTGACAGGTTTTCTGAAAATAAAAGAATACAAAATTGCGTATTCACAAAATAGGATATTCATCAAGCAAGATTAATATTGTTTAGTGCTAATGAAAAATAATGAAAATAACTCAAGCATTTTCAACAGACAAAATTGTTTGTCAAATCAAGGTAAGTATACAAAATAGTAAAACTAGGGTGAAAAGCTGGATAAAACAATTTTAAGCACACTCATATTATTTAGCAATAATTCTAAAATTTCATAAACCAGTTTCCTGTTCTCAAAAAACAGGCAAAGGTCGTATGACATCGATACAAGACACAGATGTATGTTTTAAAATTTGCTATTGTACCAACAAAGCATTTTAATACCTTTTTGAGGCAATTATTTTCGATTAAAAATCAAATAATACGACAGTGTTCCAGATGGCGAAGATAAGTAAGTACCTGACAGATCGGGAAGCATGGAAACCATGGTATCGCCGGTGGCAGTCCCTCTAGCTGCGGTGGATTGTCTCCGTTCACCGATGGGTCGAATTCTTCGCACTGTTGCTATTATTATAGAAAGATTGCAAAGAGGTTAGTCAGAGAAAGGGCTTTTTAATTGATTAATGCTTGAAACATTTTATTAAAGCCAATTTCATTGTGTGAAGCAATCACAAATTAGTTGAACTCGCATTGCCAGTGCCATAATGAATAAAAGCGGACTACAAATTCATTGTACAAATTCAAGTAAAGATCATTTCAAGGTGATCCCTTTTAGCTATTTATAAAATGTAGTGCACTTACACACTCAGAAGAGAGACTGAATTAAAATTTGGTATTATATTGAAGGAATCAAGAAAAAAAAGATTTAAATTAACAGAACACTGAATTCCGTCATGCTTAGTATGATATAAAAGATCAGACATTCGTCGTAGACATAACAAGCTCCTTCAAAATATTAGAGATTCGAGGATACCATGAGATGTGTTCTTGGCAAGAACTTTTTTAATTTTTTGTATCAGCACACTTTGACTTTTCAGTTCATCCACATATTATAGAACAAGAACTCTATTAGGAAGTGGACCACATTGCATCTCTCATTATCACTGATAATTATGATTTTCTTCGTTTAAATTTCGAGGTCATACAGGAGAAAGTGACCTAGAGTAGAATGGTAAAATGTTTGAAATTAAAACACACCCCATATTCACAATTCTGGTTTTATTTTTGACATTTGTGGTACGTTATGTAGGAAATTTTTCCAGACAACTGTAATGTTTGTATGAAGTCAATAAAATTCCTTTTCCATATTGATAAATAGTGTTTTTCATTTTAAACTATTTATGTGACTCTTTAGCCAAAAAGTTTGATGACAGTTGTAAATGTGACAAATAGCTTTCCAAATAAAGGATATCCCACAGATCCTCAGTCAAATTTCAGGAATGAAACAAAAAAGCGATTAATATTTTAATCTTTTTTCTAAATTTGAAGCAGAACTATTCAATGGTTTCCAATACACTTAGGCCTCGTATAACACGGTTTTATACAACACGGTTGATGAATTGTCAGAAATTTTTGTATAACACGCTTTATATAACACGGTTTCAGCATTTTTTCATAGAAAATGATTCTATTATGGAAAGAAGTTTGAAGTTCATAAAGGAATTACAAAAGACCTTGGCCCCTTATCACGATATACGTAAAGATTTATACACTAAAAGCAAACAATCGTTTATTACAGAGTTTTTAAAGCCTAAATTCAAAAGTACTCCTGAGTCCTCCGATAATGAGCTCTCACAACCGATTTGGAACCAAACCGAAAAAGAGTTGAATATATGGAATTTTAAGTGATAGCGATGATGAATGAATGATCTATTATATAATTTAAGACATCGACTGAGGGTGCTTGATGGAATTTCAATATCAAATTAGGGTATGCGTTCAAAAAAAAAAATATATTTGTGGAACACATACCCTAATTTTGTACGAACTTCAAACCTCGTATAACACGGATTTGAATAACACAACGTTTTTGTGGAACCATATGACCGTGTTATACGAGGCCCAAGTGTATTTTGAATGTTTGAAGATAATTGAGTTTATGAGCCAGCCATTTGTATGGGGCTTCAACGGTTGTACGTTGGAAGCCCCTGTTATAAAATAATGCATTCAAGTAACAGTATTTTGGTTATTTAGAAACTGGCTTGTAATTCAAAAGCATTTAAGCCCAAAAAAAACAAATAAAAATGAACAATAAACTAACTTCCTCGATGCTGCTTTGACGGCAGCATGGTGGCGATGTTAGCTGCTTTACTAGACGGCACGTCAACTTCCGAACCGGCTCCCGGATAGCTCTCCTGGTAAAACTCAGCACCGGCTTCTTCCCAGCCTCCTCTCCTGCCGCCCGCTCCTCCGCCGGACCTGCCACCGCCGCTCTTCCCTCCCCCGCTGCCGGAACCAGACATGGTTGTTCGCTTCACGTCACTCCGCAAATAAACTTCCCATCGTTCTTTTTTTTCTATTAACTTTTACTTCACATAAAATGGACTCACTTTGTTGGCTTCTGCATTATGCGCTCCACTGTCTTCTTCCGTTTAATTATTCATATTAGTAATAAATGTTTTCGGCTTTATTTATATTTAAATGATTATTAAAAACTGTACTGATTAGAATGATTCACATGTTATTATATCATTATTTGTTTTTAGTAAATTCAATGAGTGTTTATTCACTTTTTTATTTTGGCTGAAATAATATTATGTATACGAAAATTGAGCGGTTTACTGAGAAAAGGTTTAGTTATAATTAGGAAATATCTACGGCGTTTATTATTGTTTAAACATTGAGCCATATCATATCACTGAGTACTTGTTAGTTTAAAATAACAAATTAATTCTCGCTAATGAAACAAATGTTAATTCAACAACGGGGTTTATCATAATCTTATCATTGGCACACTAGAGATTATTCTGTCAGTATCCGCCGGATTGGTAGTGCTGGATCTGAAATTGAAAAATAAACATGATTTAAAAATAACAACATAAGAGGAAGCATACTTTATAAATAGTAACTTGTCGGTCTCTGCATTGCCAACATATCAATGATAGGTATTACAGGGATCTCCACATATTTTGTATCACATCCATTGAAGTAAACCAACATTCATTATTTCGTTAGAATAAGTCACATAATGTCTTACTGTATTATAAAATGAAAATATTTTTTAAATTTGAATGCACCCTCAGTCGATGTCTTAAAATATATTTTTTTTTATGTAATCCAAATGTATTAATAAGCTAGTGTATGGGACAACTGTGTTTTTATTCAAATCAATTTCAAAAGAACATATTCTACACTGCGGAGGTTTTATCAGCGTTTTAATACTAACAATTCACTTTTGTTTCATTATTAATGGTAAAATTTCCATACCACCCACTGGTGCCATAGTAGCTCAGTGTCGCACTAGTGCAAAGCAATTTTTAGAAGTAGTGGGTTTTGTAACAATTATATACTTAAATTCTTTTTTTTATGTTGCTAATATAGATTTAATCAATTTCTGCATTTCCATCAAAACAGCACCTACTATTGCGGGATCAGGTTTAAGGTTCATTGCCTTCATTAAACGAAACTCTTGCCTTTGGCTACAGAGCTCTCTCATTGCTCCCCCATCCATAAGTATATTTCAAGAAATGTACTGTGGATTATTAAGTATCTATTCAAATTATTTAAAAAGTAACTGAGTGCGATACAGCTTAATGTATCTGTACCATTTCCTGCAAAATTTCAAGAATTTATTAGGCAAAGTTAAATAATAATATACGATGCTACAGTGATAACATGAAAAAAATACTATATCGTTTGAATATTCATTTATATTACGAATATCTAATTAAACAAATATATGGCATTAATATTAATATCGAGATTAACTTGAGGAGAAAAGACATCACAAACAACCTGATTTTAACCTAAACCTAATTAACCTAAAATTTAAAAAATCCAAATTTGATATTGGTCTTGCCGAAGCTTGAACCCAGACACATCTAATCGCTAGGGCAAAGCTCTTTTCACAGGACCAGACCTAGGCAAATCTTTTGGCTGAAGGCTTCATTGAGAATTCAAAATGAACGGCGGGCCGCATATAAAATATTATTTTTAGATATGCATTATTAATTATTATGAAAAGGGAATGACAATGTAAAAAAGTGATTCTCTAATAACCAACAATGCGAGACGAATAAAATTGTTCAACATATTTCAATGTTGAACACATTTAGATGAAAAATTTGGATTATTGAGATTTTGTACACTTCCATGTATTTTGTCACTAACGACCCGGGTTTCGCCTTTCGGCATCTTCAGGCATTCGAGCACACGAATGGACTCGAACTGAGAGACAGTAAACAGTGTCTAACGCTTATATAGAAGATACAAATGCGACAAATATCGAGTATATCAAATATCGACAAATTTACGAGGCAATACATTATACGTCTGAGAGCCACACCGATACCTGAGTTAAAATTTCGGAAATCGCCTTAATCCTTATTTTGTAAACACCATATTAACAGAGTGGCGAATTGCCGCTTTTCAACTTCTTTTAGAAATACCAGTGATTTTACAATTATAATAGTATTGTGGGTTTTGACGGGATGTAATTCGAAACGATGTAATTGTAATGCGAAACCCGGGTCGTTAGTGACAAAATACATGGAAGTGTACAAAATCTCAATAATCCAAATTTAATATTGAAATTCCATCAAGCACCCTCAGTCGATGTCTTAAATTACATTTAGATGATTTTTTTCTTTGCAACATGTTCCTACGGCAGTCCACATGCGTCGCATGTCACTTACAAAGTGCAAGCACACCGTAACAAGATAATTTTCTCAAACCACTTAACTAATTACTCACAGATGCGTAGATAACAGGTACTAAATATGTATTTGTATATAATTATTCATAACTCTAGAATGGTTATACCATTATCAAGTGTGAATCATTGAAAACAAAACTTGAATGTACAATCGCCATATCTACAAGCTGAAGATATGATAACATTGTCTGCTATCAAATATTAAAGCCATCAACATAATCCCTATAGTCAAACATCATAGAAAATAAATTATGTATGTACAATACTTGAAAATGAAAGTACAACAATAAAATCAAATTCTGACAAATATTATTTACTTACTTATTGCCTGTTTAAATTTTAGAATATTCAGTATTTTTACAATCATTCGTTATAATTGTTAAAATTGTGTGCAGCCATAATGTCGAGCAAATAATCACGATATTGACATTGCAAGCAGATAACTGAATTCATAACAACATAATATTGAGGTAACTATTTCTCTATAGAAACATATAATATATTATAATGTGTAACAATGTAGGGTGGAATTTGGCATTGTCACAGTGGCACATTTAACTTTTCTAATAGTAACTTAATTTTTGTTCTGTGTGGTTTAAAAACCACATGCTTCCACAGCTACCTTGTTTTTATTCAACACTTGAGCCTACTACCACCCCTCAGGGGAAATATCCCCCACTTTGAGAAATAGTGTCCTAAATGAAATATTCTAGAAGGAATACCAGGTGTTTAAGTTTAATATATTAGGGTAAACTATTATCAATTATTTTCTGGAATGTGGAAGCTACCTTATGTATTTCAGATCGCCAATTGAATGGGGGTATTATAAACGTATGATAGCTTGGAAGGATAACCTTTAAATAGGTTAAATTAAATTGGTACACTTGTGGTGGATGGATCACATCACTAGGGTAGAGAGAAGAGAGTTATTATCTCTGAGCCTTTTGTGTCATGTTGACAATAAAAATTTGAATCTGGCCTAGTTGGATTTGTAATGTATCGCCAAAGGATCAGATTGTCAGATCGCATTAACCACAGGTATAAAAGTATGCAGCTATATGTATAATACCCACCTACCGCTGATACGAATATGAAAATCCAAATTGAAACTCCTCAAATTTTTATAGAGAAATATTGCTATATTATTAGCTCCCCAAAACTGGAAAATATTTGTATCAGTGGAAAGATTTCCTGTCGGCAGTTGGATTGTGGAGCCAATAAGATATTGAGCTACCAATAAGCTGTCAAGGTTTCTTTTTCAGAATATCATTCCACTTTGAATTCTCTTAACATATCGAGGTGACGTCGTTTAACGAAAGAGCGCTGTCTATAGACAAAGAATATGCATTTCTTAATATTAAAAACAACATCGTAGATAAGATAACTGACAATAATACTTTTGGTAGTTAATTTAAAGAAAATAAATGTTTTAC
Organism: Himalopsyche phryganea; assembly: GCA_022494535.1. Lineage (NCBI taxonomy): Eukaryota > Metazoa > Arthropoda > Insecta > Trichoptera > Rhyacophilidae > Himalopsyche > Himalopsyche phryganea. The sequence goes on along the minus strand of JAGVSL010000095.1, from coordinate 1,840,949 downwards.
TTACATTTTTTAGCAAATCGACGACTTGTGGTGTCTTTTCACTATTTCACACAATTGTGTAATTGTTTCACAATAGAAATGTAGCAATCTGAATAGCTCACACTAATAAACTTGAACATGACAACTCTTCACTAAAAAGTAATGATTTAACAATTCACTCAATCAGCTAACTTTGCGGCATTTATACAAGAATAAGCGTACAAAATTTAGCACATATTTTCCACTTCAATACCACGCAAATTCTATCGAACCAATGAGCGAATGTAACATAAATTAGACACTGTTTTTTTAGTTTATATTTTTGACAGATGGGACGATTATTAGCGTCGTGCAACGTCCTGCTACAGTCACAAATTGACAAGCAATAAGGTATTAATCCGAGATAACCTTATCGCGACAGTATCCGCACAGGTACTAGGGACGATTAAGCGCACATCATTGCACATTATGACGCATCTTTTATTGACAATTAGGTAAATTTCGCGAATTGTGATTCTTAGTAATCGCCGACATTTTCGTTTCGCACGAAGTTCTGTTTCTACGATGTGTCAGAACTAACGGATCGCTATCGCGGATTGGTGGATCGGAACGAGCTTTTCTTTGTTGGCCAATAGGAGTGTTTTTATTAGGGGTACTGTTCACTTTTAACGAATTGAAGCACGAGTTTTAGACATTCATTTTCATTTTCACAACAAAGGGAAAACAGGAAACGGAAAACAAAGTAAAATAGTAGGGATCGTTTCAGGAATAATTTGTTTAAAACAGCATAGCTGGCGCAATACCATTTTATTCATTCGTTAAATGATCTAAATTACATTTTTTAATTCATGTTTCTTTCATTAAATACGTAGTAAGTAATGACTGGAAATAGCAAATAAATCTACAATGCTATTCAAGCCACAATGCCCGCTGTCAACTCAATAAAATCCATTAAAATATAAGACCCGATAAATTACAACAATTTGATAATTTGAATTTGTCAATTCTTACGACAGTTTAAGAATGACTAAACAAATAAAAAACGTTTCCGGTGTAACTTATTTTGCTTTATGTAAGTACATCATTTTTTACTATACACAGTTTATACATAATTAATATTTGTTTTGTGCTCCGCCTTACTCTCATATTTCGAATCAGCTATAGACAGGAACAGACAATTTATTATTTTTGCGACATTATCCTGCGTTTTTTTACGAATACGTGCACGTGCGTGGTGATGTTTTTGCGTGTTACTGTAATTTAATTTTGAATCATTAAAACTATCTTTAATAAAATTTTAAATACAAAATCTTTCGGCGACAAGAAGCGCGCAATTTACTATGAATATTATGTTTGGAAATACTTTTTGCGAGAAAGAGATGGACAATAAATGGAGTGTAAAAAGTGAGAATTAAAAACATAAGGTGGATGTGCTGAAGTCCTTCATGTTCAGATGAATTCAATTTATAAAATGATTATAATATAGGTAATATCTAAGCATTGATAATTTAAGCAACATTTTAATACGAGATAATTACAAGATAAGTAAGTGTTTATTTTATTATATAATTAAGTGAGTTCTAAAATGTCTGAATGCAAAATATTTGTATTCACATATTAAAATATTTGTATATATATAAGAGTATTCGTGATATACCTACCTAGTATTTGATTAACTTAAACCTCTATCCGTTATTATACCAGTTCTATTAGTATTTACAAAACTCTTTTCTGTGAAAACGTAATAAATTTAATAAAATATTATTGACATCGTGTTAAATTTATTCGAGTCCAACAATCAACAAGACTCACTAAAAAATCGAATGAGATACCTACATATTTTAAAAATAAGCAAACATTTTTGTATGTGATTGCACGTGTTCATAATTATTATTATTTTGTATTTTGATTGTAAATAAATAAAATCATCTTATAACTAGATGTTATGTTCTTTTATGCGTTTTTAGGAACATACCTACCAGAGTACCTATTCTCCTATTTTGTATGAATTACAAAAGCTTTTTCACTGGGTTTTTTGAACATTTGTATAATTTTTTTCGTTGGCTTCATTTATACGGTTTATCATGGTACATATTAACTACAAATGAAAACCTGGCTTTTTTTCAATCCCGGGATTGAAAAAATGTCAATCCCGGAATCCCGGGATCAGAAAAAGAGTTCGGGATTGGATACCATAAACGTGATCATCTTAAAAAATATATACATACAAGAATTTTTAATTTTATCTTCTATTTAATACAGATGATCGCAGGGGATACGTTTTGGACAAGGTCGCTATAAGCGAAATTTCGCGTTAAGTGGGGGATTAAAAAAACAATTTACTATATGAAAAAACACTTAATAAAATAAACAATATAATAACAGAGCATGGTGAAAGGATAAAACTACAAGGTGAGCTGTTAAACAATTGACAATCGCCATTTTTATTTTTAAAGACGTCATAACGTGCCAATATTTTTGTTTGCGACACTGTTTTGAAGACGTGATAAATATTTGATTCAGGTTTTAAAGAGAAACATATATATATAAAATAAATAGTGTGATAGAGTTTAAAATGAAACATTTAGACATTCTTGTCTAAGCAAAGCTATTATTTTAAAGATAAAAAATTAATATCAATGCCGAAATGTGCAATGAAAACTTGTAAGAGCTGGAACATGAAAAAAAATCAACAAAAATGTGAAGTTTTTTTACTTTTCCTAAGGGTCGGTTGCGGTGCTCATGGGGTCAAATCCCAATACGGACAGAATTGAATTTATTTCATGAATTGATTTTTCAATCTATTCATAGAATTCTGTTGGAAGGCATGGGTGTTAGTGATGTCTTAATTAAATTTCTTCTCATCCATGCGATCCTTAAAACGGGGAGTAGTGAGAGTGATAAGCTAACCACTAGTCCTGTCCTATATCCGTATATCCATGATCTTTTCGAAAAAAAATTAGAGGTTGACCATCTGAGTAACAAGCAGTTGTAGTAGAAAAACTTTTTTTGAGATATCTTCATTGAGATACCATATGCTCCACATTGGGAGTGGACATGACATATATTTTTTTTTTATATTGAGTGAGTAAAGTGAGATTAAGAAAAATCTAACATCAGTATATTATTTGGATTTTATTTTATTTTGGTAAATATTCTTTACAACACGCTACTCTTTTTCTGTTCTGACAAAACAATATCATTCTCTAGGAAATTTAATTGCGGGTAAGAAATTGGCAAAAAGTCGAACACTGGAATCAATGAATTCAATAAATTATGCGAAAAACGAAATATTACGAAAATTCGTGTATGGTTTGTTTTAAGAAATTTCATTTGTCATAATATTATGGTGGCTTTTTCATACTGATATTATATTCGTATTTTGCGTTAATCATCGGTTTCCCAAAATATTAATAATTCTTATCCAATATTTTAGAATTAGAAAAAGTATTTTTTTTAAATAATTGTAAAATTTTCACTGAAGACCATTTTTTAAAATATCATTTAAACGAAAGTAATAATATCTTAGTTCTTGAAAATGTAAAAGTATTACTTTTTAGGTCTAGGATGTATATTAGAATTAAGATTTAAATAAGAGATTGAAACCGGAAAAAAGTTTGCAAAAAAATAAAAATAACTGTTACATAAACTATAATCGTAATATATATTTTATAATAGAATCTAAAAATGTTTCAAGTTTCAAGCAACGATGCATCTCACCTTGTAGTTTTATCTTTCCACCATCATAACAGAGTAAACGTCATACATAAAACAAAAGCAATATAGCATTGCAAAGCTAATTTTTCTACTGTACCGCGTTGCAAAAAAGAATCTAGATTACGCTGCTTGGCCTGCCTGCGTTCATTGTGTAAAATTTGACGATAACTGTCAAATAATCCGATACAACCACTCTTTACAGCACTCACCCACTGGTCGTCGTCGTTTTCTTCTATAACTCCATGAATTGCTTGTGAAGAGAAAGGGCCTTTTCAATGATTTATACACTTAAATTTCGCACCAGAATATGTTCTGAGACCTCATTTTCTTGGTAAATAGTATGGCAGTCCATTTCCGGCAGCTCTTCATTAGTTATGGGTTCACCGTGGGATTCTAGCAAAGCCTGAACATCATCTACTTCAACACCTTCAATGCACATAGCTATATGACAAATATCTTCGATGATGTTTTGAATATCATTTTCATAATTTATATGATCTTCAACAATTTCTCTGAACAACTTTTTCCAAACACCTTTATTCGTTAATGTTTCTGATAGCTTTCATAGAATTAAATTTTTTCCAACAATCCCGCACGGCGTGTTTATTTACTTAATCAGTTTCTTCAATGAGCTAGCGTACTGTTTTTCATAAATAATAGGCCATGTAATATATACAATATGTATTATACCCATAGGCTGTAGGCCGGAAGAGGTATTTAGAGAAAAGAATACTACTTCCACTAATTATGAACATTCCTGACACGTGCTAGTGTCAAATCCAAGCGAATTTCGGAAAAAAATATTTAAAATTGATTGCATTTAACGAATCCGCATTCGCCGGGGTCGTGATAAACGAGGGTTACCTATTTTATATTAAACCAATAACAACTCCTCCGAAACGGTGAACAGTAGCAACGTGAAATTTGCACATGTCATCTGGCTGCGTTCAACTTCTAACATTATTATTAATTGATGGACAACATTTTGCACATGTTACATTAGTTGAGGTACACGGTGATATCTTCAACTTTCAACTTTTAAAATATTATTACCATGGACTATATTTTGTGGGTGTTAGATGAGGTACGGCCCACGGTGATATTCTCAACATCAATGTAAAATTTGAAATCTAGCCTGCATATTGTCGTTTCCGCTGCAAAATTGTACAGATATCTGCAAAATCAAAATTTAAAGAGAATAAAAAGAACTTTTGAAACAACAATAAAAGACATGTAATTATTAAATATTTATAACTATCCTATGGATTTTACCATTTACTGATATTTTAACAACTCTGAACTTTTGACAACCATCAATAATAGCTAGCGAGAGAAATTCTAAATCTATTTACTTTGAAATGAGTATTGAAGAGAACTACAAAAGAATATTGACAAGTAAACTAAATTTGAAAGGAAGTGACATAGAATACGATTATAATTTTATAATCTGTACATTATTGAAGAAAAGACAGAAGGGTGAGAATTAAGGGATAACTTGTTGGAGTTCTGTGTCATGATTTCGGGATTGGGTACGCTAAGAAAAGGTGAAAACATCGCAGCAATCCTTGTATTTGGATAATTAATCGGAAATCGATAGAAAAAAATATTTCACATTGATTGAGTAGTGGCACATTATTAGTAATAATGTTCTAAGGAAGACTATTTTGTCATAAACGATACTAAAATTCCGCTGTATAAATACGGTTGTATTTTTTAAAACTCTGAAGAAACTCTGTTTGCACTATTCAAATTGAGTTTCCTATCGGCTTATGAAAACCGATGAAAGAGTGCAGTTGGAACGGTAATTTGATGACAAATCTATCGGAAATGCGACATTTCCTTAGCTCTCTTTATTCTATCGTACGGCAGGGTACATTCTTTTTTGATAAAACTTTCCCTTATAATATAACGAAATTCATAAATACAAATGACTCTTTTAAATCGTTATATATCTAAACATGCTGCATTTTGCTTATAACGTTTTTTTTATTATTGAAATACTTAATTTATTCAAGAAATTTAAAAAAAAAAGTCGAATCCGTGGTGCAGTTTGGTTACGGATTTTACGGGTTCGAATCCCAGTACGGACAGCTTCATAAATTGATTTTTCAATCGATTTACGGATTTCTGTGCGAAGGTATGGTTGTTTGTGAAATCTAAAATTCCCTGTGGCGGACTGGCCATACAAGTCAGGTTGCCCGATGGCAAGTGGGCCCCGCTGTATGTTAGGGGTTCTCAGTAAAATACTCCATACAATTTGTATTACAATCAAAAATAAACAGAAGATTCTCGTCTAAAAAAGGCACCCTTGATTTTTAGGGTGATGGCAAAAAGAAAATTTGTTATATAGGGGGGAGGATAAATTTATTTTTGGACGGGCCCCCATTGACTCTTGCCAATCAATATTTTTAGAGCCAGTCCGCCACTGGTGCTATTTAACCATGGCAAATAATTATTTGGTCAGTAACTTATTCAATAAATCGTCAGTAAGAAATAATAATTAGGTTTGGTCAGTAAATAATTACCAAATAAATAAAGTTTAAGTTAGCCTTAATTATAAAAACTGAACATTTCATATACATATCTGATCATTTAATTTAACTGACCATGTTATATCAATTACTGACCGTTTATTTTATTAACTGACCACGTCTATACTGACCATTTATTATTTCTTACTGACCAAAAATTGAAATAGTTAAGCTAATGTCATGAGGTGGGTTCCTAAAATAATGTGAACATTTTTGATGGCGAGTTGGGAGAGGGGTGGCTGTAAAAAATAGTGAGAACTTTACTATATTATATTTGTTTAACGAGGTGTGCTTAAAATTCGACGTAATTTATCGCAAGCATTATGAACTCGCGATGAGCGAAGCCGGTTCTGATTATTATACAAATGTGGAACAAAACAAATTGTGTTATATTTTTATAACATAATGCTTTTCCACAAATAATTGACAGTTAACACCTTAAAAGTGGGTAATTTAATAATACAAAAAATAAATCGGCCCACGACCGTCATTAAATGATAATTTATAAAAGTTAAATAATTTTTTGAGTATCCGGATTTTGTTTAATTTCTCATTCTAATTCAGATACTATGTGTATTATTCATCAAAACTCATTATTTTCTCGGAGTTATTTCTCAGACTAAAGAACAGTAGTGAAATATTTGAAAAGTAAAAAAAATAGAATTTATTTGTTTTAAATCGCTATGGTATCCCGTCGCATCGGGTAACACACACCGCGAACGAGTGGCGACATACATACCTGTGGATCCCGGAAAATAACGATTATTTTGGTCCATACTGAACATTGTATTAGTTCGGCAGTCTCCCGCCAGAGATCTTTCCCAATACAGACGCACATCCACACACAAACACGCACACAATAAAATCGGGGAACGCTATGGTCACGTCGAAGAGATTCGGGTGCGGCGGGATCCACTGCTACAGATAATTATTTAACATAATGCATATCAATAATCCAATCTATTAATGATTGAATGTTTATGATGTATAAAATTACCTCCCATCCATCCGATCCTAAAAACGACGCTTAGCGAGAGCGATTACTTAACCACTAGTCCTGTCCTAGTCATATCCTTCTATCCCTTCTCTCTTCAAAAAAAGAGACGTTGAGCAACTGAGTAACATGCGTTTTCGTAGAAAAACTTCTGTTGAGATACCTCCATTAGGAGGCGATATGCTTCACACTGAGAGCGGACATGGTAAAAAAATATCAATAATGCGAACGGTTTTGTTTAATGACTAAGCATTTTCAATTTTCAGAGGACAATTGTTATAGCTGACCCTGGGGCCACATTGATAATTTTACAAATAGAGAGTGCTTTTATGAAAATTATACGGGATTTACAGCGTATACCCTACGCTATATTAATAGAAATAGTGTATACCCACTGCTGAAATCTAAATATTCACACCTTCATACAAACAATTAAAAAGAAATCGTTAAGTTTTGAGAACAAATTGTAAATTTTCATTTTGACACTGGTCGTTGGCATTCAAGTGTAATTGTTTCAGTTGCATGTTGAAGGTATAAATACTCGTGCGTATATAGTTTATACTAAATCGTATGAGCAGTGCGTAACCGTATACCCTCCGCGATGTTTATATAACAGATTGGTTTAGAGGTATGTACTATATATATATTGGTCTTAATAGCATCCAAAAATGTGGGATGTGATACAAAAAACTTTGGGATAAATGAATAGATGACACCTCAGCTTAGAATCTCAAATATTAATGACTTGTATGTGATGCGACTAAGAACCGAATCCATAACTACTGATCCCTAAATGGCGTTCTACGCACCAAATTACCTTAAAGTAGGAAAAGCCCATTAATAAAGTTAGTTAATCACGCAATGTGGTATTTTTGAATTAGACATGGACTAAAAATGAGATTGAAAGTAGTTCAAACTATTTTTTATTCTTTCATCTAAAAATCTTTCGTATTTTGACTAGATGTATATCTTTATTTTCATAGTTTATGAATTATCCAAGATGGCATCTTTTATAAGTGAAAATTGTAGTAAACAGATAAATAATCGTGTAGAGAAAACTTAAATAAGTTTTAGTATTGTTGCAATGATTAAAAAAATAGTTTTAAACAGATGAAAATAAAATGTTTTTTAGTCCCTTGATTGAAAACGATGTTCTTAATTTTGAAACTCAGTGTCGCAGGATATTTATTACAAAAACTAAAAATAAACCGTTGCAATAGTACATACCTTCGAAATTATATAATGTTTATAAAAATTTATAATAATAATAATTAATCAATTGATTTTTACCCTGTGTCAATTGTAAAGATTCCGATAAACTTATTCCTACGATTGTTAATAATTAACACTCGAAAAACTGTAATGATTTTAATTATTCTTAATCTCAATAACGTGATCATAGTACTCCCGAATAAAATCATGCTGGAATCCAGTTCGTCGCAATTGACAAAATCAAATCAGTTATTATGAAAAGTGTTACATGACACGAACGAGAGAGTCGGAATAAAAAATGTTAAACAGTTAAATGGTGCAAATTTAATTGAAAACATAGCATCTTAAGTTGCGCGAAAATGACGCTTCGTTTGGTCGGTTCGAAGAATCTGTCGTGTGTATTGCTGGCATACATTTCTGAGAGTGCCCTCTAAGGGGAGGGGATTATATGTTTTTGATGTGTCGAAGAAAAATCCTTCAGATTTCCTATGTGATTTTTCGAGCCTGTCCGTTTTCGGACCGAGTCGTAATTCTAAAATAGAAAAACTCTGCTCCTTTTCATATTTCTTAATTCTATCGTGCGTCCGTGTAACAGTTTTATTATAACATTATTTGTTTTTGAATGACAAGTGTATGATATGGATATATTGAGCAGAGTTTGCGCCACGGTATGGCGGCGATTTTCCGCGGACCCGATATACGATTCAGTGCATCGATACAGTTTTAATTAGTAATTTTTCACTTCCGTACTAAGTTTTTACACGTTTCTAAACAATATACATAATCAACAGTAATTTCAGTGGCAGGTTGTTTTAGTAAAGCCACTTTTTGCAACCATATTTTGAGTTCTGGCCGATAAAAATGGCAGATGTGTAAAATAGACAACATAATTTTCTCGTTGCGTGAAAATGGATTGGTTTAACAACTTAAGACTAAGCATATAGCATTTCTTACAGTGGTTTAATATCTTATTTAAACATTGGTACTATTTTAATGCAAAGAAACAACATTTTAGGTAATCCATTGGTGAAAAAAATAATATACTATGTTTAATAGAAAATACCTACGCATTATAAAACGAATAGCTTATTGCTGGAATCAAAGGTGCATTGATATTGATATGAACTTTTACACCTAGAGAGTATTTTATTGATAAATTTGCAGAGGCTTTCAACGAAACATCGATTATTTCATTATTCAGATTTAAAGAAAAACGACAATAAGACTGTGAAACCGCTGGGCTTTGTTTAGTTCTGATTCGAGGGTAAAATAATATTTATTTTGATTGTGTGGAACTTCAGGATGTCTTAGGAATTGGTCGGATTTATCAGACGTGTTCAATGCAAGTGCGTCACTGATAAAGCGCCAAAATGCAGGGAAAGTGCAACTCTTGGCAGAGACACAGACATCTCCGGTGCCGATTGTCTCGGAAGATCAGTTAAGACCATAAATGGCGGCCACGAACAGGGTGTGTTGTTATTATTACGTTTTGATTTTGGCCATCACGCTGCTATGCTTCTGTGAGGGCAAACCTTCAGCCAGGAACGGCGACAGGAGAAGAAGTCTGCTGTTCCGTGGCAAAAGGTTGGGATTCGCATCAAGGTATGACAGCGGCAGAAGCACTCGATACGGCCGGCAGAGTCCGGCTTACGAGGACGACTCTCCGTTTGTCGAAAACAATGAAGAGTCCTCCAGAAACTTCATCAGAAAGTCAACAGACTTCATCGATGAATATACTGGCGTATCAAAAACAAAAAACGATGAAGACATAGAAACAAATTACGACAGAAATAAGGATGATTTAGATATTATGTTTTCTGAATCGGAAAATGATTTCGTCGATTCAAGTTTAACGGTCTTTGATAAAAAGAGACACTTTGAAGTCTCCGCCATGATTGCATCCGATGCTAAACCGGATGCCGAAGATTTAGAAGACATTTCAAATTATGGGCAAAAAGAACGCTTCCAAAACTTGCTTTTTAATATCGCAAATGACGATAATTTAAAAGAAGCCGGCGAGTCTACTTTAAAATTGCCAGTGGTATTTAGTAAAAACACAGATTATGGAAACGTAGAAACAAAATCTGTTAATCATAAAAGAAATAATAGAGATCCAATTAAAATTTTAAAAGAGAAGGATGAAACTAGATTACCGAAGAAAAAGGATCACGAATTGCCGCGGTCCTTTTCTGATAAGACCAGATTGAATGAAAACAACTCCAGTATTGTCATATCGAGAGGCAGGGATATGCACGATGTGGTGAAGGCAAACAGGAGATTGACCAGCCCGATGAGAGAGTTAACGTTGAGAAGAAATCAAGAAAAAGCAATTCACAAACAAACGCAGCAGCGAATGCAAAATGACCACGGCATATCAAAACAAGAAGAGAACAGTAATAAAAACAACAACGGAGAACTCGTAGATACAGACTTCAACCGTCAAGATCCGGCGAAGGTGGAATTTCCTGACAAAATTAGGCAGATACGGACACGATTGCATGAACCTCACTACACGAGTAGTCTCAGTTCCAGTGGGGTAACATCTGCTAACGACATATTGGGGATTTCTTGTGATTTCGAGCAACCGTGCGCTTGGAGATGGAACGCGAGTGATGGTGTGGTAAATGGATTTGTAGTATTCACAGGTGAAGATGTGACCGCTCTTAATGAAACAAGAGACTATTTGCTGAAAGGTCCTGAGACTGATGCTGATAATAACGAAGAAGGTATGTCAACACTTATAATATGATATTAATATTAAAATAATTAGTAATACTTGTACATATTCTATTTAAGAATTAGTTTTGATGGTTGTTTTGTTTTTTATCATATTGCATCTGACTTCAAAGCGATCAACTATCGCTTAGGATGACTAAAACTTTCTTTTAATAAGTCTTCCAATGTTTTGGGATAAATCTCAATTACCCAAGCGCTTTCTTGTTTGAATAAAGTACTTACTGACCTTTATAAATGTACACCACGTTTTGCTTAGGACCGGTGGCGTAGCTTGGGTTTGTGCCGCCCGGGGCGGTGCTTGAATTTGCCGCCCTCCCCCACCTTTTCTCCAAAGATTTTTTATAACGATTACGATGGAAAACATTGCGCCGGAGGCAGAAAATTTTTCAGAAGAATAAATATCATTTCTTGAAAATCATACTATGTATTTAATATGAAATTTGTTGAGTCCCGCAGGTTTGTTTATCAAATATGTCAAAAAATCTATAAGTCATTAAAATAAATATGGAAATATAACATTTTTCATTATAGGTATTTATTCTACATAAAAACGAATTAAAAATTGTGAATTGATTTAGAACAAGACATTCAGTAGATTTTACTAAAATAACATTTAAAACAATTATAACAAATTTATTTTTCCTAGCTTTTCTCTAAGCAAAATCGCCAGCAACATTATCAAAATCTGTTTTATCTGCCAGTTGGTGTGCTATTGAAAGTATTTTTTTAATCGGAACTTGCTTACTGAAAACTTTTTGAAAAACTTCTTTCACAGCTAGTAGCACAATTGCGAGAAAATAAATTAAAAGCATTTCAATATTTGCGACATTGAGGCTTCATGTTTATTCTTAAGCCTTTAGGAAATAAAATATTTTTTTTCAGCTAATCACAAGGCATAACAATTCTTATTTGTTTATTACCTGCATAATTTTCTACTAATTATCAAAAATGCCGCCCCTAGAAAAGTATATTTTGTCAGCGAGACAGACGAAAACATGGTGAATGGAATATAACTTGCATTAATTATGTAAATACAAAAAAAATATTTATTTTTTAGCGTCGAAATTTTCTATTCATGTTCGAAAATGCCGCCCCCTAAAATGTGCCATCCGGGGCGAGCCGCCCACCCTGCTATGCCGGTGCTTAGGACTATAATTGAAGTATACATTTGTATCACAATCTAACCTTACTAAATACAATCCTAAGGACAGTTGCCACTTTATACCTTTGCACTCCGGCTCTAGCTATTTTTAATTTAAAAATTGAAACAAAGCAAAGGCATGTCCATTCCCAATGTAGAAAATATTGACTAATAATGGAATGTATCAGAATTTTTTCCATGAGAACTCAGTAGCTCAACCTCTCTTTTTAGGAGAGAGACTAAGAACACATCCGTGGCGCAGTTGGTAGCGCCGTTGGCTACGGTTCGGATGTCTCGGGTTCAATTACCGGTGCGGACGGTTTTCATAAATTGATCTTTCAATCGATTTATAGATTTCTGTCCGTAGTCTGAGTGTTTGTGATGTCTAAAACTCCCTCTCACCCATCCGATCCTCAAGGGGCGTAGCGAGAGCGATTATCTAACGACTAGTCCTGTCCTAGTCTTACCCTTCTATCCCTACTCTCGTCGAAAAAGAGAGAATGAGCAACTGAGTAACAAGCAGTTCTCATAGAAAAATTCCGTTAAGATACCTCCACTAGGAGACCATATGCTGCACGTTGGGAGCGGACATACAAAAAAAAGAATATAGGGATAGGGCTAGACTAGGACATTGGTTAGCTAATTGCTCCCATTACGTCTCTTTTTATGAACGGATGGGTGGGAGGGAAGTTTAAACATCACAGACATTCATGCCTTAAAAAAAAATCCATAAATCGATTGAAAAATCAATTTATGAAACTATCGATACTACGATTCGAACTCGTGATCACCGTCGTCGAAGTCAACGACATTGACTACCTGGCCGAGCGCCCAAAGCGTAGTAATTGTTATTCCAAAAAATTATGATTATGACCGATATAGCTGAAAATGCTCAATTTCTAAGCAGATCCGTTACTGATCATATAAAAACACTGTATAATAACTAGTTACTAAATATTGTGCTGTATAATGTCATTCCACCAAGAGCTATCAGTTGACAACAATAAACTGGCCAAGTAATTTAATTACAACGATTAAACAAAGACATAAATACAAGAAAAAACAGTAAAATTGTTACTTGGTATAAAGCTGTAACGACCATAATTATCGACATAATTACATATTTTATAATTCAAGACATCGACTGAGGGTACTTGATGGAATTTCAATTTAAAATTTGAATTGTTGAGATTTTCTACATTTTCATGTATTTTGTCAGTTCGAGTTCACTCGTGTGCTCGAATGCCGAAAACCGAAACCCGGGTCGTTAGTTACAAAATACATGGAAATGTACAAAATCGCAACAGTTCAAATTTGATAATTATATATATTTTTTTACTATGTCTACTCCCAACATGGTGCATAAAGCCTTTTAATGGAAGTATCTCAACCGAAGTTTTCTATGAGAACTGCTTGTTACTGAGTTGCTCAAACTCTCTTTTTTTTCGAAGAGAGTATGGATAGAATGATTGGGCTTGGACAGGATTAGTGGTTAGCTAATCGCTTTTGCTACGCCCCGTTTTTGAAGACCGGATGGGTAGGAGAGAGTTTTAGACAGCACAAACATTCATGAATATGAACAGAAATCCATAAATCGATCAAAAGATCAATTGTAAAACTGTCCGCACCGAGACTTGAACCCGAGACATCCGTAATCGTAATCAACGACGTTACCAACTGCGCCACGGACGCCACCATATTATGTATTATGATAATATTACATCAATAATTACTTGTAAGTATTTATATATTTCGATGTCAAAGGGTGTGATGGTATTGCTTAAAATGACGAATTAATTTAATGTATCGATAATTTTAAGCTGTTGCTGGAAGATATACCGAATCTCTGTCTTCCCAGAGTGTTAAATGTTGTACCCGCAACGGATTTGCAGTACTGGGCGTATCCCGTAACACAACAGCGTTTACCGCTGTCAAATAATTGCATAGGAGTGTCTTAGGAGCAGTTACCAAAGACTTTTGCTTTTGCTTTTCACTAAAGTGCGCTGAAATAAAGACACAAAAGCTTCCATGAGTTGAAATCTTCTCGCTCGCTGTATGACGCTGAAAGTTTTTAGATGCAATATAATTCGTCCCCATGGCAAACAAGTTAGCATGGCTGACCATCTTTCAGCGTCTTTCTCACTATTATAATTCCTCTTCCCGTTCATTGCCCATCTCCGAACATTGCTATTCTTTGGTTTAGATGTACCAATTTAACTTGGCCGCTAGTAAGGTTCCCACCGTCACATTAGGAATGCTGCCATACTCAACTAGTATTGAAATTTCAATAAATTCCAAAGTGATATTTTAGCGACGGTTATTAAAAGTAGACAATATTTTTATTTTGCATGTAATGGCAATTGGATAAATTTATTCTAGACAGTTCTAGTTCCAAATTCGGCGGCGGCTAAGTAATGTTGATAATACTATATACTGCCACATTTACAATATGACGTATCACTCAACCAGCCAAACTGGATCTTGGCAGCAAGGTCACCGTGCCCAGTTACTTATAAACTGGCTGGTTGGTGTGAAGGAAGATATGCTAAAAATTACATTTCCATCAAATTTCCACTTGAAATCATTCAATTTAATGTAATGCTTAGAATGAATTCAAATAAAATACTTTCAAGGCCAAACGAAAAAAGAAGTTTTTTTCAAAGCATATAATTCTTTATTGTATTCAATTCTATTATTTTAATTAACGCCACTTATTTAATTTATTTGCAATCGATATGAATTTGACTACAAATTTGATAGACACATTTATTTTGAAACTCGTCTCCGTTTCGGAATCAATCTTCAAAGATTCGTTATCACCAATGTAGAAATTCTTTATAAATTGTAACAAATAATTGATTGATTTACGATTGTATATCCAAAATTTTGAGTCTCTTTCACACTTTCATATGTTGAAAACAGGGCATAGAGAAAGCGATGAGCTATTAACCAGTCAATTCCTAATATAATCTTTATATCCTGCCATTCCCGTTAAGCACTCTATTAAAAAGATC
This sequence comes from Himalopsyche phryganea, assembly GCA_022494535.1. Taxonomy (NCBI): domain Eukaryota; kingdom Metazoa; phylum Arthropoda; class Insecta; order Trichoptera; family Rhyacophilidae; genus Himalopsyche; species Himalopsyche phryganea. The sequence continues at coordinate 1,825,625 of JAGVSL010000095.1, read as the reverse complement.
CACTATAAGTCCATTTACATTCCATATGCTATCTTCTTGGTTAAAAACGCAATATGCATTTAAGAGAGAGACCAATATGCATATCGTAATATTGTGTATAAATCACAAAAAACATAATAATAAATATATATAAATGTACAATATATCAACCGTAGAAAGGCAAAAGGACTTATCTCTCCGTCCTTTCAAAATATTTTTTTTTTCAATAATCACAATGTATACAATGTAATTGAATACACGTTATGTTTGGGATATACACAATATTTTTTGTGTGTGGGCTACGTCCTTTTTTCTTTCCACAGTCGATATGATAAAATGCCTTTATACATTCGGAAACTAAAAATATGTACCAATAATATATAAAATCACTCAATGCAGATACTGTTTTATTATAATTAGAAAAATGCCTGAATTAGCTCTTACAGTTACATAAAAATCAAATACTTTCTTTGTGCCGTACTAAGTAGCGTATTATGGGAAACATTAAATTAATACAAAGACTATACTAAAATTATCGACTGATAAGCAAATCACTTTTAAGGTGTTAACTGTCAATTCTTGGTGGAAAGACACAATTCACATATTTATAATGATCAGGACCTGCTTCGCTCATCACGAGCATTGTCAACTGATTTTTTTTTTTAATTAAGCAAATTTGATTAAAAAAGTATGTTCGCACACCCCTAGTCACATCTTTTCTATCCGTCTAAATTATTATTGCAATGCGTCGTATTTATGAATATCTATCATATTTTTGTATATAAACCTCTTGAGAAATGAGTTACGATTGAAAATCAATAAATAAACTGCCGGCGGATAGATTTTGGCTGATTTATGTGTTTTTTTTATTGCCGATCGTTTACATTGGAGCGATGCTAAGCGCGAGATTCACCTTGTTTATTTTTCTACGCTGCAATATACGAAATAATAAAAATGGTGAAAATAAATAAATCGTTCTAATTTTGAATCGTATTCATAGTACTACTATTTTTCTTCGGCGAAATTAATGAGGCGTCAGTTGGAATATTTTTTTATTCGTTTTTCTTTACGATGTCTTATATTTTTGTATTACCAATATATATTATTATTTCTACTATGCATAAATGCAGTTGATACAACGCATTTTATTTAATTAAATAACGCACAGTAGAAACATATTACAATAATGTTATCATTAAGATATAAATTACTTGACAGCTTCCGCCATTTCAGCATACACAGAAAATTGTAATCTTCCATTTGTGATGATTAAAGAAAACTAAAGCAATATAGGGCGAGTGTTCCTAAAGTCAGCCGTCATCAGTGGTCGACCTTTTGACCTTAAAACTTAAATAATAGTGGATACATTAAAAAAAAACAGTTTTTTTTAAAATTCGTTTAGGTAGTCTTGCCACTTGCCAATATACATTGGCAAGTGGCAAGACTACCTATACTGACATATATATCTGCACTATACTGACCTATATGATGCAATACGCAATTTAAAAAAGCACATTTTAACTTCGCAAGTTCGGAAAAATTCATGTTGTATGGGGATCGCTAACAAAATATATTTTATATTGTCATGCTTTGCATCATTATGTTTTTTATTGTTCTGTCTACTCTCAGTACATTCGTTCGCGATATTTATGAAGTTTCATAGTGATGACCGAACACTGGGAAACGAAAGGCCGTCGATTGGATTTTGGGGGCCGACCACTGGGAGAATTAGCATTTTTTTGTAAACTTCTATTATTTTATGCTTGGTACAATATTAACTGTTTTATTTTTAGTTGGTTACATTACTTAATCCCTATTTAATGGAATAACAGCGAAGAAAATATGTATTCATCATGCATTGACTCAAAATCCTCTTTGAAAGGACCACGTGCGAAATGACCCTATTATGACAGTAGATCAATCGCAATAATCATAAGAAAACTAATTCATGTAAAGCATAATAATGGCCAAATAGTCTGCTGAAAAAAACAATCATGATTTATAACAAAGATACGTGTTCAAAGAAATATCAGTCTTTAGTTAGGCAAGCCACGTATTATTTTCTTGAGACAAAAACGAAATGAGTCCATAGCAAAAAAATCATGGATACTATCATCGTCATAGAGGAGAAAGTGATCAATTGTAAAATGTTTAACAAAAATGTTCGAACATTTGTGATCAATGTACAAACCACTCAATCGCACTGATATTTCAGATTTAGTTTTTTTACATTAATTTGTGGATATATTATAATTATGTCGTGTTGAATATGTTTTTCCAGAAAACTATATTGTTTGTAAGAATCAACTTTTTATTTAATCCATTTTCGCGAAAAATGAACTTGGTCAGTTTTTTTCTTGTAAGTCACGAAAATATAATGTTTATTGATATAGTTTCAAATACCAATTTGATATCCAGAGTCGTCTGGTAATAGTCACATTGGGTATTGGCCAAGTGTCCAATTAGGGGCATTTTTAACTGTTGGGGCAAAACCAAAATAGAGACCATAAATCTGAGCGCTATGAACTCAATAAATTATTGCGAAAATCAACAACATAGCACAGAATATAATTAAGCAATTTATATTTTGTTTGCACTTTATTTACAGAACGGTGAATGTCCTCATAATAATTCAATTGGTCATACTTCTGTCGAAGTCTATAAAGATGGGCTTTGGTTATAATTCACTAATATGATTTATGCATCATGAGGATTACACGTACTCTTTATAGTTAATTTCAGCAGAATTTGCTTATATGAGAACTAGTAAGTCATTCGCTTAACCTTACTCTTCTAAAAGGATAAGGAAAATACTATCAGTTAGCTAGCTATTCTCTCGACGCCCAGTTTTTGGTAACACATAGAACAGCGTTTTCCAAACTAGGGGGCGCGTAATAATTCAAAGGGGGGGGGGCGAAAGGTTTAACAATTTGAATTCTGCATTAGTTCGTATATTAAATTTGCTACATACTGTAACAATTTTTAGCAGTAAAAAATAAGGGGGGCGTCAAGATTGTTTGTCTAAATATGGGGCGTAGAAATATAGAGTTGTGAAGCCACTGGCAGGTGGGCTGAAAAGTATTGCCTTTGGCTATAAATCCATTGAGAAATCAATGTGAAATTTTCCATTCCGGGACTCCACTACGCGACCACAAAATTATGTCGACCAATGCTTAATAGTGTTTACCAGGCTACAGGTCTGGCTACAACACTTCTTTCCAACAACTAAATTAACATATTCATGGAAAAAATGCAGATGCCCTTTTTGCTAGATAAAAAAATAGGCTTAGAGGGCTGTCAATAACTCATATGGTAATATCAAATAATTATATGATGTAAATGTACCAGCGTCTGTTGGAGGTGCGTGAAATTAGAATAGGAAGTGATAATTATTTATAAGCCGATTTTCATGCCAAATGACGCCGGGAAATTGGGATTTTTTTTGGATCTTTGCCCAACCGTAACCGTTTAAAGCTTAAACTATTACAGTCACCAATAGATAATTATCTCGTTTTTTAATTATAACTGATTACGACCAAAATATTAAGTCAACATCCTTATTCTTGAGCACTATAATATGCGATAACAAGCAAACAGTCAAAAGTCAATACTCACTCTATTACATGATTTTGAAGCAAATGGTTTCTATTGAAAGATAACTATTTTCGAGTGAACTACTCGACTATCGTATTCATATAATTTAGAAAATGCTGATCACTGTTCGTAAATGAGTTTCGTTCCAATGTGGTTCCACTTTCAAGGATTCAAATCGTTCTTAGTCCAAACTATATTATTTATCCGAATAATTGTCTTTGCCTTAGTGCGCCATTTTGGACATTTTTTAAAATAATAGATGGATGTGAGGTACCAGTTGCTACCCAATAGCTATGGGCACCTATTTCAAAGCTAGATAGGGTACAAAAATCGCTATTGCTACAAAAAAATCTCAGCTGGGATTAATGTCCACTATCTCGAAAGCGTACATGCAGTGCTATATCGCCGTGTCAGGCACGATTACCGTATCTAATTCTAAGCAAATTGCGATAAATGAGCCAAAATATCTTCGCTACCTTCACAAAGCATTGTATTTTGGGGGTCGATATTACTCGTTTCTGTCTGCTCAAAAGACATACATTATTTCATGTAATTATTTTTATTTAAAGTTTTGAAGATTTTTTCCTCTACTTAAGATCTATCGCGTGGCAAAACACATAAGGTCATTAACATATGGTTTCTTTATAAACAGACATACGCCAAAAAATACGTTTTAATCGATACAATATCTAAAACCAGATGCACGTTCCACAATATAAATACCTAGTATCTAACTAAATAGTTCAGCTACTTGAAATTTTAGATGCATGTGCAAACCACTCGTTTTTTGTGCTTATTAAGCTAATCCAGCTGAAATTTGAATTTCGAACGGTTTGTTTACTCCGTTGCGCGCTTTATTTTGTTTTCTTGTGTTCGTACCTATCTGCCGATGCTGCCAGAGTAAATATAAAATTTTACGACATATCATTAGTGCTGAAATGCTGTTTTACTGTGTTAATCTTTACGCAAGATAAACTGTATTTTTCTGACATTGGAAAAACATTAGTTTTGAATGACTATAGCTTTTACAATTAGGTAGTTTACATGTCATAATGGTCTAGTCTACTTAACGAATTGCCAACTTGCCAATTGAAGTATTTTCATTTATCATATTGTAATGAAATATGATATTGCTGTATTTATTTTCAAATTATTGATTGGTATTACTAATATCTGAAAATATCTACAAAACATAACTTAATTAGGACGACTTGCATGACATTGGAGCGGGTACCTATTCAAAGATCCAAGAAGTTCAAAGCGCAATACTTAGGTAACTCATTTCTATCGAGGGCATGATTCAATTCAAAAAATTGTTAATTACAATAATAATTATTGTCAATTAAATTAATTATTATGAGATCGATATTTCCATTTTTTTCTCTGATGAGAGTTCTGTGGCAGAATGTTGAAAGTATGTGAATACGACTCGACGCAACGCGACAAAAAAATATCTTGCTTCTAAAGTGTTCAAATTTTGTCAAACATGTTCAGTATTACAACATTAATTTATTTTGCGAAGTAAATTACAGTGTTTAAAAATAAATGTAGTTTATTTTTCAGATATGTAATGTTAAAAACACACCTTCTAAATAGCAAATTTAACTAATTTCGTACTCGGCCAACTCGCCTGCAAGAATTCGTTCGAAAATCTTTCTCTGTTTATCTATTCAGAAATTTGGAAAACTTATTTATTATTCAAGCCTAAAACGTGTAAAATAAATCAATAAGATGAAGAGTGTGTATACTTTGTTTGCACAGTATGTATTCAATTTCCGACAAAACTATGCATAGCAAATTTATTGTTGCAAGTTGCGCGTGTTTATTTTGTCGTTGACCACGCTCAAATTTAGAATCTTTCAAACACGAAGTCGTTCCTTTTTTGTTTTTATGAGCATATACGCGCATTTTTGGTGCAAGTAGATTCTAATTTTACACGCAAGGGATCGTAAAAATTCGTCTCCAAAATGAGTAGTGCGGAAAAAACTATAATTTATGCTGAGTGTTTTGCGCTTCGTTTGATGTGACTTTAAAAATAAAGAGCTATATTAAGATACCTAGTATGTGTATCAAAAAAACAAAAGTGTTGTGCAATACGGTCTGTCGTTTTTTTAAGTAAGTTTAAATTATCATTTTTAATTATTTGTAATAAGTGTCCTTTTGACATCATTTAATCTACCCGTGAAGTAAGTTACTACACCACCATTAAATTGTGAAACATACCTTAAACACCTTAAGGTATTAAAATTATCATAGCATTTAGTTATTCAGAAATAAGATTAAGTACCTACCTAATGTATCGGATTTTATTTGATCATAAATCTATATGGCGAAGTTGTCGGCGTCCGTGGCGCAGTTGGTTTCGTCGCTGGCTACGGTTACGGGTGTCTCGGGCTCAATTCCCGGTGCGGACGGTTTTCATAGATTGATCTTTCAGTCAATTTATGGATTTCTGTTCGTAGTCTGAGTCCTCCCTCCCACCAATCCCATCCTCACGGGGCGTAACGAGAGCGATTAGCTAACCACTAGTCCTGTCATAGCCCTATCCTTCTATCCCTACTATCTTCGAAAAAAAGAAAAGAGAGGTTGAGCAACTGAGTGACAAGCAGTTCTCGTAGAAAAAATTCTGTCAAGATACCTCCATTAGGAGACCATATGCTCCACATTGGGAGCGGACATGGAAAAAAAAATCTATATACATTATTACTATTATTATTGATATTAAAAATATAGAAGGTACATTATTTTATCATAACGTTATTATTGATGAGATGGTAACATTATTAAAAAACGATTCATTCATTTTGAGTCAATTTATGATACCTAGAAAATTTTGAATTTGGAAGATTAGGCGTTTTATAAGATGATCGAGTATCGTACAATAATTTTGATCTTTGTACAAAATAAACACATTTGTTTAAATTTAGAATTCAATATAACAGAAATGGCCAACTTGTTTAAATAAACAGTAACCGGTAGCTAGACGCGAAAAAAAGTAACAGCATTTTCGCAATCGTTTAATTAAGTGTGAATAAATTATGCTTATTACAAACACAGCTATTTTAAATTTTATCTCATACCTCTGGAACAAAAATCGGTACGTTTGGGATTGATTCTATTTATTACAAATGTAAGAAGTTGCGACTTTCTCTCTGCAAACTTTACTTTTTTATCACATGGGATAGGTCGCCGAAACAGTAGTAGTTTGTGGAATGTATTTTCTCTCCATTTATTCTTGGCTATTTATAAATTGGTTACTTCTATGGATGCCGGTGAGTCGACATATTTTTTTAAAACGGACATTTTTATTTACAATTCTGAAGACATAAAAGTATTAGCCGGCTGTGTCAAAGAAATCATTAAAATACTCTTCTTATTCTTTGTGAACAATTATGTTTAATTTATTGTACGGAATAAGTTTCTTTTTCGGTTTGAACTAAAGTGTCCAAAATTAGGCACATAATATTATTCTTAAATAAAATAAGAATGAAATAAATTCATTTCATTTAATATTTTAAAACATCTTTTACATTTCATCTTTTTTTTGTAAGGCAAAAAAATATGAAACAGTTCAAACATTAACTCTAAACTCTAAATACAGTGCCTATTTGATTTTTCATTATTTAGATAATATATCTATTAAGGCTTGAATTTAGAATCTAATTTCAGTTTCATAGATAAATTTGAATCAATTGTTCAACTGTTAATTCAATGAAATGGAAAAACACATTTAAGTTTATTTTATAAGGCCCTTTTTGAGCAACTGAGTAACAGGCAGCTCTCGTAGAAAAACTTCTGTTGAGATATCACCATTAGGAGTCCATATCGATACCTGAGTCGCATAGTGTCAAAAAAAAAACAGTTTTTAGTGAAGTATGATGAAATGCTTAGAATATAGTCCCAAAATGTAACAAGTGGTAATCTGTCGTTATTTTAGATTGACAGTGGTCATAATACTTTGGATTCAAACTGTTACAACTACGAAAATCATGTGAAAACTTCTGAAAAAAAAATTATTATGTTTATAATATCATAAATATAAACATATTTTTAGATAATCATAGAATTTCATAAAAATCTACAAAAATAGAAAATTAAGCTTGCCCAAAATCTTGTTTCCTTATTATCTCAGAACTATGCTTTTTGAGTTGTTACACTATGGTACTGAGTTATCGATATGCTCCCCATTGGGAGCGAACATGGTGAAAAAGAGAAGAATTTTATTTATAAAAACGTTTGTTATCCGAAAAACAGGTCCTCCCATTTTCTTAATCCGCAACAGCTCCAATTATTACCTAGATTTGTATCCTTTTGGGTCAGCGACAAATTATGTGATTTTTTCACCTGTTCACTGATAATGAAAACTGAATACTTGTAATGTAGGTGTACAATACCATAAGCTAACTAATATTATTTTTTAATACCCTGTAGCATCGAAAAGCGAGATTGAACGATTGACCTAAATCCGTCCTCGCCAAACATCTTCTGTTCCATAGAAAGTCCGTTTTCTCCACATTCCTTAGTCAAATAACAATTTACTTGTTGGATTTAATAATATTAGCATGATTCAAATGTTTATTAATTAATTAAAGATCTATCAATCAACCAATCACTACAGCAACATTCCATTATACTGTGTTATAATAAATATATTATTTATAATTTAAGTATTTATAATTTAAGACATCGACTGAGGGTGCTTGATGGAATTTCAATATTAAATTTGGATTATTGAGATTTTGTACACTTCCATGTATTTTGTCACTAACGACCCGGGTTTCGCCTTTCGGCATCTTCAGGCAGTTCGAGTCCATTCGTGTGCTCGAATGCCTGAAGATGCCGAAAGGCGAAACCCGGGTCGTTAGTGACAAAATACATGGAAGTGTACAAAATCTCAATAATCCAAATTTAAATATATTATTATAACCAATGTGCTGTTAAAATTCTATCAACCGGCTCGCACCTTGGTAACGTCAATTCCCAATTTTTAATCCACCAATCATACATAAAAAAAATATTTATTTACATCACATAAACTCATTCCAAATAGTGATTTGATTTTCATTCGAAACTTTAACCGTGACGGGTCTTATTCGTCTGTCATCTCCTATGTGACTTCTGAGCCATGGTTTAACGAATGGTGTGGAATCCCATGAAGTCAGTGGCAAACCTATCAAATAAATGGTCATTAAGTCTGATGTAAATGTCGAATACTTAAATTTGCCCTTTTTTCTGAACAAATAGTATTCATTAACGATAACCCTCGTTCCGCCTCTGCAGAGCTTATTGCAATTGTATTAATAATGTTTTAGCTTTTCTGAACGTTTCGGGAAGTTCATCGCAATTATCTCTTAAAATGTTACAGATGTAATCTCTGAAATGATTTACATTTATTTTGAACTTAATAATTTCACTTAGAATACTAATATTAGCGGTCGCAAATTTTTACTTCATCCATATCGGATCAAGTATTGTGATCGTGTAAAATTCGATGTCGAAATAACGATAATAAAAAAAAATGCGTATTTTAAGAACCAGCTCTACGAACCAAAATTATTTTAGCAACCAGCTCGACAGAGGGGGTGCGAACCCATTGCAGAACATCACTGACTATAATAAATGACAGCAATATTAAGTAAATACTCGGATCACAATAAATTATTGTTAACAACAAACTGTAACAAAATTGTTCAATAATATCTATACACCCATCAAATTAATGTCATTTGCATTAAACTCGCGAGAATGCGACTGCAAATTATAATAAATTGCTGTGATGAAGACTAGATCCGATTCTGTTAAGAAGGCACTCAATTAGCCATTGAAACTGTCTCTCGCTGAACGAAGACGTTCATCTATTTCCTGTAGAGGAAATTCCAATTGCCTGTTCTTGCTAGGCGGTATGCAAATGTCATTTTAAATGTTGAAACAGTGACACTTAAGTCACTAAACACACGCAATAACTCTAGCGGTAAATTATATTACATATTAAGCCATTTATTTTATTTATTACCTAATTAAAAACAGTATTGATACCCATTGCGTAATTTATGAGGAGAACATGTACAACATCTCTTTTAATTTTACTAAAAAATGTATAGTTAACCGTCAGTGAAAAGGTTCAGCTTACGATAAAGTGACATCTATTTATAAAAATGTTAAATTGTATTTCTACTAACATTCATGTATTTCATAACATCTAGCAATCTATTTTGTTTATGTCTCAGTTGATCAGAGCGTTTCTTGTAATACTGTTCCACTAAACTTTTACTGTATTTATATCGTTCCCGTGACGTGCTTAAACAGTAGCCTATTATTTCGTTCAGATTATTTATTCAACTCGCCCAAAACACCCTTTCAAATTTTTAAAAATATATATTAAAAACTCACGAAAAGAAATCATACGAATCGTTTTTTCAAAATATAGCAAAGCTGCATTTAACAATTGATATTTCAACACTTCAGTTAAGAGTGGTGAAATTATTTTATTCCTTTTATTGTAATGTGTTTGCCTGAAACATAGTACCAATATTTGACAAATAATTACAATTTAATTTGCACATATTTATTCGAAATCATTTTTGTAAGTAAATAATATTCCTACCCCCGATTCTCTTTTTGCACGAGGGATACGTTCCAGAGACTACCTTCCGAAAAAAAACTGAAAATAGGGCCGAAGTGTTTTTAAATTTATACATATTATAATAATGTAGGTATTTCATAATACGTTTCATTTTTATAACCGCGTAAAAGCATAATTGGTCCGTTTTCTTAGACCGCACAAAAAGAGAATCATATCAATTTAAAAATTGTTGGCTGTAATATTATGTTTGAAATTGTTTCCAGGTCATTTTTTATATTTGCCAATCGGCCCGGCTACTGGAGTGATGACCATACGAAGTCCTGAATACCAAGGAACGATGGAAAATTGCAAGGTGCGTTCACACTGCCGCAGCATATTAAATAGATTTGTTTGTTTTTTAAAATCAAACAAATCCAAGTGCAATAAACCTGTCAATTGCTGTACAAAGAATAACATTTAAAAAATAAGCAAATCTTATATTACATTAATCGATCTCTTAGTGCGAGATATTATATGTCCAGTTTTTGTCGAAATTGAGTTGCTAACGTACACAAAATGTTTGTCTGCATGATATCTTTATATTCTAAAATATTATAAGTCCAATTAGGGTATTTGAGGAGATATTGTATAATTCAAATGTATAATATGTCAATTTCGTTTATATTTTTCACGCATCCCAATCATCAAATTTGATTTTCTAAATACAAGCAAAACAAAATTGAAACGGTAAACAGTGAGAAAACAAAATTCAATGATCATTCTACTTCTTACAAAAAATATTGTTGTTTATGTATTATTAACAATTTGTTTTTTCTATAATGTTTGGAGATATTTATTGAATTAAAATGGTCATTCTATTATTCAATTTAAAAATAATCAGGCTCATTTTACCTTGAATGTCAATAGTTAAAACCAGAATGTAAAAATATTTTAACATCAAATCTATCAAGATGCATAACTGCAGTATTCTTAAAACCTTACAATTGGTTAGCTTAAATTTCGGTTGAATGCGATATGAACCAACATTTACTGTTGCCAACATAGTAATTCGTATGCCCAAGGTTTACAAAACAATTCTTGGGGCAGTTGGTCAAGTTCGGGAAGAACACAATACTGTGTTATAATATAGGCAAAAAACCATTCAGATTATGCCACATGACCACCTTCGAACCCAGGTCAAGGCCACATGAAATATTTGAAGATTTTAGCAGTTTTAAGTAAATGTTTGTATTCAAGTTTTCTCTCTTTTATTGAATGTGTGAATATTTTGTGTATATTTATGCTGCATTTTTTTAGGTCAACATCAGCATAATGTTGGCAATCTTACATACCATGTATGGAATTTTATTTCAGATTGAAGTCTGGCTGCACCAATACAATATGCACAATGCCAGCTTCAAAGTTGTCACCGAACCGGCCAATGGTGCCCCACCGTGGGTACTCAGCGAAGTACAAGGATACAAATATGAAAAGTAAGATTACTTAACACAACAGTACGTCATAAATAAATCATGTCATGTATTGAGCTGGCAATTTTTTTGTCCTTGAAGGAAAGGGCAAAGCTGAAACTTCTGTGATAGCGACATCTGTTAATGAGATAAATAGTGAAGTTTTCACAAATTAGTGTCATTTACATAATTCATCTCGCTAAAATGTTGAAAATTTCTTTATTAATTTGGGCATTTCTTTAACTGTTTGATGCGTAGGCAGTATACGACACCAGTAACCATACTGGTCCCCAATGTGGAGTATATATACACCTAATGAACACCCTTATCTTAACAAACATTTTTCTACAAGAACTGCCAGTAACTCGGTTGCTTATCCTCTGTTTTTTAAAGAGAGTAAGGATAAAAGGATTGGGCTATGGTAGGACTGGTGTTTAGTTAATTGCTCCCGCTGCAATGGAGTTTTGAGACATCACAGGCATCCATGTTTTCAAACACAAATCCATAAATCAGTTGAAAAATCAATTTATGAAACTGTCCCAGTACGAAGAATTCGAACCCGTGAGCACAGTAACTGACTTCATTGATGACATTGACCACTTAGCTACACGCCCAGTACCAGTGGAGCCCTTAAATAGTATCTTATTATATTATATACTCGCAGTAAACCAACAGTTGCATTAATCATTAAAAAAAAACATTAAAAGCCTACAATCCACATTGCATGGTTGAATATTATTAAGCATGAATTCAATTATTATATTACTGTATGGTAAAAGACTACCTTACTTATGTTTAACCAACATGAAATTTTTTTTAGGTGGACAAAAAACACTTTCAATGTAGGCAGGGTCCAAAGAGAGTTCAGGATAGTCTTAGAGGTTGTGCCGGGATTCTTAATGGCCACCTCAGCCTTTAGAGGGGCCCACATAGCAGTGGACAACATGAGAATGGCCGGATGCTTCCCTGAAATAGCCACTGTCGACCAATGCTCACCTAGACAGCTAAAATGCTTGGCCAATAAGGTAAACTATCGAGATTGAGACTTCTATTGTAAACATCTTGCTAGCAGATACAAATAAAGTCCAGTAAGCCCCCTCAATAATGACCGTTCCGAAAACGCGTGCAGCCAATTTTGAGATGTGTGCTCCAACATTACATTCTCTTGTAGCTGTTATCGCCCAAGGAGTAATATGTCCAACTTATTGTTTTTTTTTCCTTTTTTCTAAATGATTATTTCTTTTCCTGTGTCTTGTGTAATATCAAGTATATTTTTATAAAACTGCTATTACAATGTCAAAAACTAACTACAATATAACTAGTGGGAATGCCCGTCATAGATGACGGTATTGAAATTGAAATACTGAATGTCTAAAGTAGCTGTTCTTTAGTTTCCATACTGACGGACTGATTGTTGTTTGTTTGCCTCAGAATTTGCGTCACGTCGGAACTGTGTGTATTGTTTGTATACACCGCGGACGCTTAGGTCATGAGAAGATTTCATACCTACATGTGATATGTGATAATAATAAAACGTCTATGTCTACACCTACAGACCGGTCTAGGCTTTTATATATAAGATGGGCAGCGAAATTTTAAAATAACACTTTTAATTGAAACCATTACTCTTATTTAAGGTACCAGCGTGTATTAATTCATCGAGGGTCTGTGACATTCTCCAGGACTGCGATAAGGGCGAAGACGAGAGACAAGATTGCGGTAAAGATTATGTTGAACTATATTTCTTTAAGATTAATATTCTTCTATCATTAATATTGCTTCTATTTCATTATAAAAATAAATAATATCTTACTTATCTTTGTATTTTCCTTCGGCTATTCTTGTCTCAGGCCACTGCGAAACATTATATTGCATTAAATCTTTCCCCATTATTAAATTTGATTTGTGCTGGTTTTTTCTATATTGCTGAGAAGTGTAAGGTTTAAAAATCACAAAAGATTGTTCAGTAATTCGGTTCATAATGAACAATACTATGTTGCTTCCAAGTGATCTTTTCACATGTCCATTTAATCCCCACCCCAATTACATCTCAATCCAATGATAAACTATTAAAATGATTATGGTATTCAATGAGCTAGTCAACAAGACAGTTTTCTCTTTCAGTTGATTCCTTTAGTTGGGGATTTGTTCGTACATAAGATTAACTGGTAAATATTTATATTTTTATTTTATGTTTAACCGACATTTTATTTTTCTAGACAAAATGCCGTTTGGATCTCGCTGTTCATTCGAAGATGGCTGGTGTGGATTTCTCAATACACCTACTCCAAGGTACAATCTAATAATAAATTACACAGTTAACTATAAAACCATTACTATATATAAAATAAATCTTCTACCTTTAGTTATGGTTATTTTGTTATTTATGAAATTACAAATTTATCAGAATCGCAACAAATGTGGTTACAAATGAGGTTACAAATGAAACTTTTTTTATAAATATTATATTTAACAACATTAAATAAGCAACAAAAATTATCGCAGGATCCATGACTTTTAATAAATTCGATTCAATCCGTGGATTCTATAATATATACATATCAAGTTATTTTTATTCATTGATATTTAACTGTTTTTGTTTGGCTATTCATTACAAGACAGTTACTGAGTAGAATACTTGCAAGAATTCTTATGATTCTATCTGATTGACTGATGGTTCTTTTCTTTTCGGTGACACTGATCATGATCATTGATTTTTAAGTATTTTAAATATAAAATCACTGCTATCTTGCAATATTATGTTGTATGTATATCACTAATCCCTGAAATTCATAAAGAATGTTTTTGCAATTTATCTAGGGTAAAACTGAAATGGGCCCTACACTCCGGACCGACGCCTACCGAGCACACGGGCCCCGAGGGTGACCACACGTGTAGAGGAACACCGCTACCCATGCTCGACTCGCCCTACTACTCTCAGATCAAATACAATCAGACGAGTCTCGATACTCTGCCTTCACCGAACGGTGAAAACGGAGCTGAAGAAGGCGAATGTATTGGGCAGTACCTCTACGTCAACATGGCGCAGCACGGTAACGATAACGTGGTCGGATTTGCCAGCAACGCCAACTTGGATAGTGTTGTTTTCAATCCACCACCCAGGGTCCACGGCGATGTGGCATCTAAATATTACAACTCTTGTATGGTGAGTGAAGCGGTCCATCTTAAAATGGAATTGTAATACACATTTTTTTTAATAATTTAATAAAAATACAAATATTTGACGTATTATTGCCAATGCAGCAAATATTTTTTAAATTTTCAAATCGTATGAGATAAACTCGATGAGAATTGTTTTTAAGTCACTCGAGATCAACTCAAGGAGAAATGATATCATGAATACCCATGACCATTTTAATTGAAAAAATCTATCTGAATCTAAAACTCAGACCTATCTGATTGCTCAAGCACAATGCGTGCTGGGTATCTACTTGTGTTTTATGTTGTCTTTTACTACCATTGAATAAATTTCATATTTAAAAATTGTTTCCAAAACTTTATTCATGGTTACTTAAACTGATGAATTTAGTATGTAAATTAAATGGGAACATTTCAAAATATTTTGCATTGAAACAGTATTGCAAACGATATTAATTTTATTTTAATATTTTTGCTCTAGTCATTAACACCGCTTTTATTTATAAAAATGTCTATTTTTTCATCCTTATCTATCTTCATATTTCTCATATTGTTATTTAATTTTTAGATTCGATTTTACTATCATCAGTACGGCAAAAATAGCGGATCTATCTCCCTTCTTGTCATCGAACTGAAAGATAAAGAAAATTCATCAAACTTGATCTGGTGGTCTTCCAAAAACCAGGGAGAAGATTGGGTCAGAGCTGTGGTCATATTACCAAATGTTACCACCAGGTAAATTCTATGCAAATAATTGGTATAACCAATAGCGACTGTACTGAATAAATTTAACCACTTGATGGCTGATAATTAATTTTTATTTATAAAAGGGCATCATCGCGCTCGTAAGCACTCTAATGGTTGAAACAGAAAGTGACCAAATGCAGATATGAAAGAACTATTTGAAGCTAGGAGCAAGCAGTTGTTGGGAAAATATGTCATAATATTATATCTATACGTAAAAATCTCAAAAAAACTAAATAAGAAATGTGAATAAATTATGAGGGATTGTAAGATTAAGTACAAATGTTCAAACAATTCTCTTGAACGTTGTACAATTTTGCACTTGGTCATTTTCTCCTGTACTAGACGATAATATATATTCAGTTACAACCAAAAGGCTCTTCTCATTATTTCGCCTTCTATCTAAAGAATTCTTAATATCATATAAATCCTTACATTGTTAAATAAATACTCTTGGTCTTACACAATTTTTCTTACATTTCACAGATACTACCTCCAGTTTGAGACGAGACGTGGCATGCGCATCTACTCTGACGTGGCAATCGATGACTTCTCGATGGCGCCCGAGTGTTTCGGTATAAACATACCGCAGCAGAACTTGGGCGATTACAATTACTGGGACCCTGTGCACAGCGGAGCGGATACCAAGCCGCATAAAGACTTTGAGAATAAAACATGCAAGTTTTATCTATTTTTCTTTTTTAAATCCATTTTCACTCTAGAGAAGCATTTAGGCTATTAATGGAGTAAATTGCTTGACCACTGTCTTTCAGAGAGAACCGATTGAACGACTGATACTCCTCTTTCAGGGGTGGGAAAGGGCTTGAAGGGGAAGAAAGGTCTTGAACATCACAGATACCTTTACCCTTGTATATAATTTGATATACGGCAGTCTCAATTATTTAACAATAGATAACTTGATATAATTTAAGACATCGACTGAGGGTGCTTGATGGAATTTCAATATCAAATTCAGTCAGTTCCAGTCCATTCGTGCGCTCGAATGCCTGAAGATGCCGAAAGGCGAAACCCGGGTCGTTAGTGACAAAATACATGGAAGTGTACAAAATCTCAATAATTCAAATTTGAATAGATAACTTGATATTTCGATTTATATTATATACTTGTATCTGACAATTTTTGATTATTAATCATTCTTGGTTAAACAACTCTCGTGTAAATGGAATGAAAATATATCCAGCTGGGAATTTGAAAACCAGATATCATATCAGAATCTAGCACTAGGCAAAATTGACACATAATAATATAGCAGAGTATGAAATAGTGAAATTTAAAAATATATGTTTTTCAATGATTTCAATTTTATTTTGTTAAAACTCATTTGAATTGACCACTTGTTTCATTTTAGATTATGAACTGACGACTTGTGGCTCTTCTGGTAGATTTGGACCAATCCAGGAACAATGTGAATCAGCATATGCCAACACTTCACTGGCAGTGCAAGTTCAAGCAGAGCAACCATTTATTGGCGTCCAGGCGTGGACTGTGCCAAATGAAGGATACTACACGTGAGAGACATTATTTTGTCATCATAAATTAATAAAAATTATGTTTCACTCCAAATCCTACCTCTGATAAATGTTGGACTAAAACCAGTTATCAGCTTTTATCTTAACTATAAAATAGTAAATACTATCTTTTCAGCAGTCACAAAAAACATTCATATGATCAGCTTTGACGTCATGTAATTTATGCATTTTATTGTGCTTCAATTAATTTGGATTAATGTAAATATTTATTTTCATATTGCTACACTAGAATCTAATTTCCAGGTTAAGCCATGTTTTAAATTTATTATAAAAATCACCAACAATATGTTAGCTGGATATCGGAATATCAATTTATAGTTCTAAAACATTGAATCGTGAATCTCGTGATATTCGGGACTAAAATCGTAATGAAATAATTACCAGTGGGCTAAAAATGAAATTTAAAAAAACATCTTTTAAAATGTTGCACAGCGAGGTAAAATTTTATTATAATATTCACTTCTAGCTATAGAAAAATAAATCTTTTGATCACTTTCAGAATTATTGTTCACGGTGCCGGTGGAGGCCTGGGATCCGGAGGAACAGGTTCCTCAAGAGGAGCTTCAGCAAGGGCTTTGCTAGATCTGCGAAAAGGACAAGTTCTTTACGCTTTGGTCGGACAGCAAGGCACGAGTGCTTGTATAAAGGTATATTAATTAAACAAAAATAAATTCTTTCAAATGAAAACTTAATTACTAATACGCTTATTAATTTATCAGGCGATATTTGCCTACTCTGAAGTGGATGCAATTAAAAAATAAGTCTATGTCAATATAAAAGTTTACTAAATCTACTTCTATATGGATGGGCTGTATTTTCAGCCTTATTTGAAAAATGGATTAAATAATGACAAGGGAAAGAATGGCTGTTAATAATGCTACTTAGTCAATCACTCAAGAGCCTTGTAATATTGTCAAATAGAGTACATGGTACAGGAAATTTAGTGATATGACAATATTACATTAACCCATTCTCTGTTGCTAAGTCTATATGTTGGTAACTCTAGCATTCATTATGGCAGCTGATAAAAAATCTATACCCTTAGTGATAAAACTGTTTAATTTTTTATTTTAATTTGTATTACTGTACATGCTAATGCCTCTTAAATCTTTTAACTTCGAGGTCACTTAAGAAAGGCTCAAGTAGAGATGAGCCAAGTTATTCGAGATCCATTTGAGAATAAATATCACCTATTTGAAATGTCACATTGATAAAGTCAACAACAATTGATATTTGACTGTGCCAGTAATCAAACTTGAAACTCTCTGATCAATAAATGTAGCTCTTACCACTGATTAGAGATAGAGAGACTATAACGTAATCCAAAATATTTCCATTTTGACAATGCAATTGTATTTTTTTATAGACACTATCTGTATTAACGGAATCTAACTGCAAGCACTTGAACAACTCTTCGCCAAACTATAGTAGTAAATTAGGAGATATGGGACCATATTATCACAGCAAGACTCACGAGATCAAAAACACTGTTGTGCAAGATGGCGGTGGAGGAGGCGGAGGAGGGACATTCTTGTTTATGGTCAGTATATTCAATTTATGTATTTTAAAATAGGAATATTCATCCTAGGGACAAAGAAATATCCTTTGATAAAACATTGATGGTAATTGAGTTTCATCAGGTACAGAATTAGAATAAGGAAAGTATTTGTGGATTTTTCACTTTTAGTTTGAGTATTGTATTAATTATACCTGTTGTAATTATTATTGTCACTCATTTTAAACAGTGCCGAACAAGTTACATGAAATGAAAAAAGAACAATAAACTGTTAATTATTGTTTTGGTCACACAAAATTTGAATTGCAGCTCAATAAGCAGCGAGTGCCATCACCAATATTAGTGGCTGGGGGTGGTGGAGGTTTAGGAGCCGGACGGTTAGGGGCTGGCGGATCACAGCATGGACGAGCGACTCCACCCCAAAACAAAAGACCCCGCACTGGAGAAATGTATGGACCACCTAATTCGACACCAGGTAAAACTCATTTCATAATTCTGTTGCTGTATCTTCCTTCTCGTAAACAATTCAGTCTTATATAACTACATGTTCAATGTTGCAAATCAAATATTAGTATTACCACTCTAGCGTTATTAAGGGTAATATTATAGTTCCATAGAGCTACAGCTAGGAATTTTAATAGTATTTTTATATAAATGGCTGATCATCATTTACACCAATGGCACACCAAAGTTTTGCTCAGATTTCCACGGCATACCGCAATGTAAAAGGCAAAATATTTGTTTTTTTCCCCTCACGGCACAGCGGTTGGGCAGCATTAATTCAAGATAATTATTTGTCTCATCTTTTCAGTGAAAAGAATACTCAATAGCTTCTAGATTTAAAAGTAAAGTTGTTTATACAAATTCTCACAAATTTTCAATAGTTTATTGATGAATATTGATACATTTATATATATATATATATATATATATATATATATATATATATGAACATTTGGGGGGGTGCTACTGAAATACGAGGATGAGATTGCATGATACAATAAGTCATCCATGTCAATCCTTGTTAGAGGGGCACATTTAGTTCTTTGCGTTAATGTATCCGAGTTGTTCTGCATTCAAATCAGTTGATTATAAATTTTACCACATATAAACAATAGTTTAAGTTCGGTTGATAAAGGGAGTGTTGGCTTCAATAATGTTAAGAAGCACTGATTTATAGCAATAGTCTAATATTCGAATATAATGTGTCATAACTCCATGATTAATGTTAGAGACTTGCCGTCATATGGATCTCGGTCAGTGATATGATTACTGAATACTATTCCAGGTGCTGGTGGTGGCTGGTTTCCTTCACCGGGTCTCGTTACTCCCGGCCATGAAGAAGTCAGAGGTGAAGCGTTAACGTTGGGAGGAATAGGGGGCAAGGCGTGCGCTGGCGGTGGAGGACCAGGAGCGGGTGGGTTTGGCGGAGGAGGGGGAGGATGCGCAAGAGGGGGAGCTGCAGGAGGTTGGGCTGGTGAGTTATCATACTTATTGATTCATATATGAAATAACAAAACAAAATATTGTGAGAATCATGTTTATATTTGAAATTATTAACTTAATACCCATTATCAACCTAAAAAAGTAATTTGGACAATACTCGGTTTGTTTTCTTTTTACCGAAGCCCAAATATATTTAATAAAAATAAAATCTGAGAAACTGAAACAGACGATAATATCGCTGTGCTGCTAGGATAGAGGCCAAATTCTGCTTGAGTGCTAAAGTGAAAATGTGAACAGTGAACATAACATAATATGTATTGCCAGTTTTATTCAATTGAAATTTAAAGATATAATTTAAGACATCGACTGAGGGTGCTTGATGGAATTTCAATATCAAATTTGGATTATTGACATTTTGTACACAGTTTTTGTATTTTGTGTTAGTGACAAAATACATGGAAGTGTACAAAATCTCAATAATCCAAATTTGAAATTTAAAGAATTTGTCTTAGAACTTCATTCAAGATCATTTTTACTTATGATCTTCAAATTTTTAGGAAATTGGAAGATTAGTTGAAATAATAATTCTATTCTTCATTTAAGGCGGTGATACCTCACAAAACATGACAAATGGCGAAGGAGGGTATTCATTTGTAGACCAGAGTCAAGTTGTGTCTGGTTTCACTGAGATCTTGGCCAGTATGCACGCTGGAAGTGGTCAGGTCATCATTATTCCCGCAATAGAGGTAAATACTTGTTTTAGTAACTAATAACTTCATAATATCAATCAGTATACATTTTTACAGTACAGTTGGTCTGGGGGTGCTTCTCAAAGAAGTGAAACATGTGAAAATTTTTTTCCACAGAGTAATTGCCAAAACATCAAAATCGTGCAAGTTTTTTTCATAAGATCTTTGAGACTTTATCCTTCGATAAATCCTTAACTGTAAATACCTGCGTGTATATTACAAAATTACACTGATATTTTATTAATTTTGAACATACTTTCTATCATCATTGAATTCATAATAATGGAAGATCTCCTCATCATATTCAGCAGTGTAACATAATGTTTTTTTAGAGCATCTAATGAACAGTTTTAAGTCATAGAGAATAATATACGTCTAACGAAGGTCATATACTATGCAGAATCCCTAAATGTACTCCCAATATTATGAATACAAAGATTCGAATCCTTTGTGCATTTACTATTTTTTATAACATTAGGGCTGCGGCTGCGACTACAGATGCGTGGCACTCGACGAGTACCGATTCAATACCCAATGCATCTGTCCGCTGGGTTGGGTAATCGTCGGCGACAACAATACTGTCTGCGGTAAAGAAGGCGGTGAGTAAATATCATATTTTACTATATGTAGTGAACTCTCGATCAATTGGCTTGGAAAACTGACGAGTTGATTAAAAAAAGATCATTTGTCAAATAACACGATTTTTCAGGAGTTAGAAAACTGTCGACGAAAATAATATGTTTTTGTAGAAACAACGATTTTTTGTTTTAAGATATCTTGCGAACTATGTCATTAAAAATTGAAAAATAGATATATATATAGATATCGTAAACGCCCGCAAGATGGCAGTCAAATATCGATTTCTATTAACATATGACTTTTTTTCAACTAACTTTTGTTATAAATACATGGAAGTGTAACTAAATACATGGAAGTGTACAAAATCTCAATAATCCAAATTTAACTTTTGTTTGTTGTAAAATTTCACAATTTCACGTTTTGATTTAATGATTTGCGTCCAAAGGCATAAATGTCTAAATTCCCTCCCACCTTCAAAAGCAAAAAAAGCAAGGCATAGTGAGAGCTATAAGCTAACCACTTGTCATGTCCTAGCCACATCCATTTATCATTACTCTATTCAAAAAAGAGAGGTAGAGTGACAGAATATGAAGCAGTTCTCGTAGAAATACTTCTATTGAGATGCTTCATTCGGCGTTCATAGTTGCTGGGATGCGCAGCTGTACACGGTCAAAACCAATGACATTTGTTCAACGCTTGCACTCTACCAGTGCTGCTTTACAATATCGAATCATAACAACTGATGAATGCTCAGAAAACCCGTATACTTAGCTTCGAGATAGATGCTTACGCTGGATATTGGGGTTGAGGTGGTTTGATTTCATGAGGAACTCAGAGATTAAGAAAGGTACCCGGCAACACCCTGTTACATCAGTGGTTATGGAGAGACGTTGGAACTGGCTGGAACAGATGCCATCGCAGAGCCTCAACCCCGCTTGCCTCTTCATCTGACCGTTGGGATTCTGGTGTTCTTGATGACTGCCAGGTACAATTCTTACGACATACTCGGTGGAACTGAAGGATGCTGGCATGTTGTGGGAGGAAGCAAAGCAATTGGTGGGTGACAGGGAATCATGGAGGTATCACATTGCTCTACATTAGGAGCAGATATGGTTTAAAATGCTTATTATTGGTTTTTTTTTCAGCCCAAGATGATCAGTCCTACCCGATGGTGTACGTCATGGTGATCTTGGTTTTCGCTACTGTGATAAGTGTGGCAATCATCTTCGTGGTATTCATCATGCTATGTAAGTGAATGGTATAAAAATAATATTTTCTATAGATATTAATATGGGAAGTAGAATTATGACCTTCTATTATGGCTTGACTTTTTGTTAATTGTATCTGAGGAATGTATTGTAACAAATATCCAAACTTTTAATATACACCTTGAAAGAAGAAACAATAAATCTAAAGCAAAATAGACTAAAAGAATTTGTTGAATCTTGATTTGGGTTTATTATTATTATTGATGTCTCATTTTCAGAAAATGCATTTTTAATATTGAAGTTCGTGTCCTTGTATAGATCAAGGTCCAACGTCTACTGACAGCCCGACAATTTGTAACATGTTCACTTCAATCAGTCCTTATAACTTCACTCTGCTTTCCGAGCCTTTCTTGAGAAAGCGGTTGAGTGGATATCTTACAACCAGTGCTCTGTTTTGAACAGACATGGCAAACAAGCAATTTATTGCATACTGTTTCTGAATGTTTCTCTAGATAAATACTGCGCGCACATTAATATTACCAGATTCTGCAGTGGTTTTTTTCTTTGAAGATAATCGCTACCAAGTAAGAAAACAGGCAGCCTTGCGCCACAAAGCCCTACTCGAGCAAGATCTCCGACTGAGCAGGCTGCGGAGCACGGCTGACGACAGCGCTCTCACCAGCTTCAATCCAAACTATGGCTGCGATGCGGTCCTGGCAGGAGGAGTCGACGTCAGGCAGCTACCCCAAGTCGCCAGAGATAGTCTTAGACTTGTCAAGTAAGTTCTTTAGTAGGTCTCCTTATTTTTACAATAACATTGCAGTGCTGCATAAGTTTTGATCATTATTAATCCTTCTCTTTATGATCCTATAAAAATTTCATCCACTTCCGTGATGTCAACTCAGTTTACATGAAAAATTTTGTATTCACAAAACAATAAAAAATTCAATTACTTTGAACAGTAAAATAAATGATAATGACCAACAAAAGATATATTTCAAAAACAAGAAAACAGTTTATCGAGCAACGAATAAAGCCCATTTAAAAAAAAATGCTCAGACATGAGAAGCCTCCAGCAGATGCGAATCGCCAGCAGTATAAACTAATTTGCTTGAGAGCAGGGTAACCACGGATTTCAATATTCAAAGCTTATAAAGTGCAGATGTGTGATCACAAAGCAACTGTTATATATATCATCAAACACAATTTTCAAAGTCGTTAGCCATTCAATGTAATAATAACTGATTCTATTATTTTAATTACATCATTTTATGTATTTTCACCGAAAGAGTAGACATTATTGACTCGCTGAGGTCTGAATAATTTTTGTAAAAATATATTCAGTCTATTTTGGCATAGTAAAAAATGTTGAAGGTTAAAACTAAATGTTATTTCCAATTCTGTAAATAATTTTTAAAAAGCTTTATATTTCATTGTAAACCATATTTCAATCTAAAAAGTTGTCCTTTATATGAAAAGGTTTCATCTTTATCTCTATTGTCTGGCAAAAGAACAAAATATTCATTCAATGTGAACAGATAACACAAAACATAAAAGCATCAGAAATTACTTCATATTTTATTAAATTATATCCATATTATTGAACTATTATGACATGATCTATAAAACATAAAAAAAAGATATGTAGATTAACAAGAGTAATTTTGAAGGATTGGTATTATTATAGAGCTATTAATAAATTACTCTCCACTCAAATATAAAAGTTGTATAAATATATCAACACCTCTTAAAACATGTGTTTGTTCTCACTCAACATCGTAAAGTCATCATGAGTAATTTTATTATTATATTAAAACAAGGAATGTTTTGTAATTACGTTAAAAACAATGAATAAACTTGATTTATGACAGTAGCTTATGAATCTTTCAGGCGATTTTAAGGTTAGTGAAGTTTTGATCTATTGTGTTTTAAGAGAAAAGCTTTTTCATATTTGGAATAATAGTGTACAGACTACGTCATAAATACACTTAATATAAAATATTGTGTACCTTAGCATTTTTTACTATTGTATGAAACAAAACAAGAAATCTTTAAGATGAAGAATTTAAAATTTGAATCGCAAATATATATTTTATGATATGATCCAGACTAGTGAATAATCAATTGTTTTCTATTACCAGGGCTTTAGGGCAAGGTGCTTTTGGAGAAGTGTATCAGGGCTTGTACAGACACCGCGACGGTGACACTATAGAAATGCCAGTGGCAGTAAAAACCCTGCCCGAGATGTCCACCGGCCAATCGGAAACGGACTTCCTCATGGAGGCGGCCATCATGGCTAAATTTAACCATCCCAATATCGTGCATCTCATCGGAGTTTGCTTTGACAGACATCCAAGGTTCGTAATAAAGATAATACTCTTGTCTGGCTATTTTCTGCATTTCATTGTTAAATTAAACTTTAGGTTAAATAAAACAGAGCTAGATAGTGAAATATATACAACTGAACATATGTTATTGTGATACAGATTTATAGTCCTGGAACTACTTGCCGGAGGTGATCTGAAGAACTTCTTACGAGAAAATCGGCCGAAACCTGAACGAAGTAGCAGTTTGGGAATGAAAGATTTGGTACTGTGCGCTCTGGATGTGGCCAAAGGGTGTAGATATATGGAAACCAAGAGATTTATTCACAGGTTTGTTACATTTTTTTTAAGAAAATCAATGTAGCCCTTTAGTTAGCTATGGTATTGAATAATCTTCACTAGCAGTCCTGCAAATTGATCCTGAATGCTCGCATACTACTTTTTTATTCTTTCACAGACTGAAAGCCCATTTACATCCATCAATGCTCATCCATAAAAAAATATCTATGAATTCATATTCGTCAAAAAACCCTTAATTACCAGATATCATAACACTGCTTAACAGGGCAGCAAACATTATATTAAAAAGAAATTGAATTAACGTCTGTAGAAAATGTTTTATTTGAACTGAAATACAGCACAGTATTCATAAAAGTCATTTTTTGTTGTGGAAACAATATTCAACAGGCAGTATATGTGGCAGCACATGATTATATTTACATTTACAGAGACATTGCTGCCCGAAA